>JAVSBT010453434.1:0-42791 GCA_033118115.1 Pharyngocirrus eroticus
AAGAAATTCGACCTACCGAGGGTAAAAAAAAAATCTCAGATCCAACGATCTACAAATCAATTTGGTATGGCCTTATAGTATCTTTAATCTTTTAAGGTATTCCAGCAAGCAAGAGCAGGAGCCCCAAGTATTTTATTTATTGATGAGATAGATTCAGTAATTGGTAAAAGATCAACCACAGGAAAACAGAGAGGAGTTCAGGAAAGAGTGCTATCTACGCTGCTGAATGAAATGGATGGAGTTGGCCTCAAAAGTGAAGATTTGAAACATCAAACAGAGAAAACTCTGGAAGGAGCCGGAGATTCATGCATTAAACAGGTATTTTTTGAAATTTTGGACTAGAATAGAAAAATACAATGAAAATCAATGAATGCTATCCCCTAAAAGCCACCGTATGATTTATTGTTTTTCGGAAAGCTTCCTTTATAGTTGATCCTTTTGTGGTAACAATTCTATAAAGATGCTGTCTCAATCCTGAAAAAAAAGGTATTACATGATTAGACACAATAATGATATTAATAACGAATTGTGTAGAGGAAAATCACAAATGTTACTCAGATACATTTTTTTTAGGTAATAACTGAAGAGATACCAGTCAATAACACAGAAGTTTTATTGGTGGCTGCCACAAACCGCCCAGACATGCTAGATGATGCTCTTATAAGGCCTGGAAGGATTGATCGTATGATTTATGTACCCCCTCCAGATAAAGAGGTATTTCGTAGCTTATAACAATCCATAAACCTATTGCCTAAATATTGTTAAAGAGATTACCATACAATAACTTTCATATTCAGCTCCTTGTTGATTTTCTGTGAGTTTTGATAAATAGATAGTTCCTTTTTTTTCACTATTATCAGGCAAGATTGGAAATTCTCAAAGTTCATGTTAAGAATACTCCATTGGGTGATGTCAATTTAGAGAAATTGGCAGCAGAAACAGAAAACTTCACTGGAGCAGATTTGGAGAATCTATGCAAAGAGGTAAAGCAAACTTCTTTTTTTCTGAAAAAAGGAAGATAATGTAGATCAAGATGAAACTTTTTGCAAGACTTTGATTGAGTAGAAAAATGCTCAGAAACTAACCTAGAGTTAGAATTTTTCTCTTATTCTGATTTATACAAATTCATATTAGATCAGATTGACAAAGATCACAGTAGCGATCGAAAGCTCTTGATAAGAATTAATACTGTTAACTAGTCAAACTTTTAATTGTTACTATGCCATGAAAACTGGTTAGATTAATCTACATAAATTATTTTGTTGTCATTTTTTAGGCTGCCTTGTGTGCTTTAACAGTGGATGGGTTGGATGTGAATACAGTAGATCACAGACATTTCATAGAGGCTTTGAAAACAGCTAATAGAAGTCTCACACTTGAACAATTACAAGAATATCAGGATTATAATACTGTTGCTAAAAAAATCTAGAGAATCGTTTTGCCAAGATTTAAATTTGTTGTTATTTAGAAAATGTTATATTTGTACAGTCATTGATCATAACTGTAAAACTGTTGAATACATTTCTGTTGAAGAAAAAGTTAAAAATTGACTGTATCAAGAGTATGGTCTAAATAAAATAAAAAAATAACTGAATTTCACATGGAAGAAAATAAGCGTTTAATTGCATTCAGAATTAGCATACCATCTTTGTCAAATATATATGTACATATTTTATATGCACAGATTAATGACTTTTTAATTCCGGTTTCTAATTGCGTCTAATCATCTAATTAACAAAAAATAAATATTTCAAAACAATTATATTAATAAATCTTTTAAGAAAGTCTTACTGTAAAATTACAAATACCAGCACAAGAGTTGCACAAACAAATAACAATAACATCATTGCATAGAAGTTAAAAAATTGCATCATGGAAAAGTTCAACAATCACAGTTGTAAATTTAAGTAATCAACCTCTTTCATACTGTATAATAAAAGCTGAGTAATGCGTACATATAACTAGTTAATGGAATTTTCAGAGAATAATGTAGAATTAGATTTTAAAAATCTGTTAAATATATTTGAAGAATCACAACCACAGTTTAATGTTTGAAAAGATTGCTGATGCATAAAAATGTAATACATTTAGAAATGTACAATAACATAACACAAATGTCTGGGGAAAAAACATGACACCTTGCATCTCATTCTCAAAAGAGGGTCTTGTTTAAAATAAGTCCTTTAAGAATTAAAAATCTTGATTACACATACAGCAAAGTGAAAAGCTTTCTTATGAAATTCTACAAAAAATACCAACATGACAATTTAATATCATTGTTCAAAAACCCAGACAGTTCATGTCAACGATGCTAATTTTGGCAGTGCCAGCTTCAGACATTTCACACATAAATTTTCCTGGTTTGGAGCCATACACAAAAGAGAACTCCACCACTTCTTTTGCAGCACCTTTCAAGAAAACATTGACATCAAAGTCATCAAACCTGATTGCTGTCACTCTTTGAGGTGACATGGGAACCCACTTATTTCTTTCTCCCAAAAGAACAAGTTCCTTCTCTCTGAAAAAGTAAGTAATTCAAAATGTATTTTTTTCTGTGATATAATCTCTGAACATATTTGCTTCAATTCCTTATTGACATTGAATTAATCTTAAGTTCTTGTGTCTTTTCTGTATGTCCAAACCTGTATTACATCATAGATAGGCTTGTTTTATAAAAAAATTAAAATACCAAAATAATACTGCACATAATAAGATAAAACTTAATGACAAAAAAAATACAGTATCTCTAGGTTTTGGCTTTTCACAGGGCCATATTTTCTCTTTTTCTTTTGCACAAGTACAAAAGAAAAATTGTACCAATATTTAAAAGTATACTTACTTGAAGTAAAACACTGGTGTTGTGTAGAATATACAGACATTAGTCTTTGTGCATGTCCTAGTTACAAGAACTGGTTTTTCATCAGTGAATTCAGCAAGAGATCCAGTTGGAAGGTCATTATGTTCAAAAACATAACTTTTAGGTAACTGAAAAAATAAATTTAAAGTTTTCATCATTCTACAGTATGTTGACTTTCATATCACTAAAAACATCTTCATATATTACTGGTATTATTATTCTTGTAATCATTTACCTTTTCACTAAAACCTGCCTCATATGGGCCAACAGCTACGCTACTCTTAACATCGGCAGCAAATATGATTCCAAAAAAGTATGACCCTACTAGAGTATATGTTGACCAAATCTCGGCGTCAGGAACACTCTTTTCTCCAAATGCTGTCTGTAGTTGAAAGAAGAGATACTTAGATGTATTTATTTGCATTTGTAGATTATACTAACATACATGTGCATGTACATAAACTCTTAAGAGACAAGTTAACAATTGCTGAGAAACAAATAATTTAATTTCATGAAAAAAATAAGAAGTTTTAATTTAATCGTATACAAAGTGACAAGGCATATAACAGGGTAAAATCTAATCTATATCAATCAAGATATCCAGAACACCATTTTTAGTTTCTAAAGATATCCAGAGATCTTTAGGGATCATCCTAAAAGTAGAAATTATGACATATACCCGAGCCTGTGTTCTTACCTCTTTCATTTGAAAATTTATGGCTGTAGCAGGTTTGGAAGGCTTCAGAATCAAGCCGTCTTCAGCACAGCATTTCATTAGCAGAGATCTGTTTGTTCCTCCAATCATGTCTCCGGGTCCTACTGGTCCTGTACTTAAAGTTGCAACAACAGCCTCTAGTGTAGGGTAGGGTTCAGTGCCTGGAAAAAAACATGTTATTGATTTCTTTGAATTAATCCTGAATTGGGACAAATTGAAAAGCTACTCACTACTGCTGCTTCTATCATTGTCATCTTTATATTCATTATCATCATCATTATCATTATCATTTGCCCCCCCCCCCCCCAACACAGTAGAATATGTATGTTTTATATGCATGTAGTTCTACAATTTTAACCCAGTCATCATTAAAATGGCAACAGAAACATATTTTTTTTTGTCAATTTATCCAAGAGATTTACTTTTCTGTGACTCTGTATTGGATTATATAGATACCTTTGTAGTAATTTCCTGGCTGGTCAGTAGTTGTCCAGAAAGTATCTTTGAAAGGTGTGACTCCCACAGCATCAGCAAACATACTACTTATTCCAATTCTCCATTGTTTATCATCGCCGGGTTGGTAATCATTGCTAGCTCTGGCCTTTTAAAAAATATTAGAGGGAGGTATTAATTTAATTGCAGCACAATAGTTCCTGCAGTATTTCCAAATAGATGACTGGAGGAATTGTTGTCTACAAATCCCTTTTTTACTGAAATCTTTAAAAAAATGTTTTAGGAGAGAAAAAAATAATCTTTTGGTTTACTTTTTATGCAAAAAAAAAAATTTCTGCTGAAAACAAACCTACTTACAGCTCTAAAAAAATTACCAATCATTGCTTTTCTTGCAACAACCATATTTCTAGTTTTATCATAGATAGAATTGTAATCAATTGTAATCAAATATTATGATTACTTAGTGGTGCTCATAAAGAATCAAGAATTATTCGTGGGGGGGGGGGGGGGGTGAACTATTCCCATTTTACAAGTTTTTGATTAATTTCATCACTTTGAGTAGAGAATACAATAAAATATTACAAAATCTACCTGAGTTACAACTGGAATTTCCAGACTTTGTAATATATGTCTGCTTTCTGACATGCAGTATTGAACAGTGATACCATTTTTTCTAGCACCATCTCCCATTTGCATCAACCATGCTCTTGCCAGCCATGTGTTATTGGTTGTTGCTTCCATTTCATTGAATTGCCAGTTAAGCCAGTCCTGCAAGGGGCAATTAATATCATGATAGATTGAATTATCCTGATGCAACAACTAAGCATCAATTGAGATGTTTCTTGAACAACAATCGGCAAATACAGTAATGTCAGTAGATTGGTAGCTTAGGTCTAGAATGATAATTTTGCTTTTTTGGTCAAATTTATGCAACAGAAGCAATTAAAAATGTGTGGGCTTGTAAATATACATTTTCAGTGAGAAGTTGAGAACTGTCAAGAGACTTTTTGTAAAATTTAAGATATTCATGCTATTCCATGCGAATCAAACCAACATTTCGCTTCTTTCCGTTGTTTCCACAAACAAGGCTAAGTGAAATCTAATCCACATTGAGATTTAAAAAGAAAGAAAAACTTTTTTTTATTACAAAAAATCCATCAACCAAGTAATCAATTTAGAATGGCCTGAATGATATTTGCAATACCTGCATGTATGTAACAAAACCATATTGTTGTGATAGAGAAAATAAATCAGTCCAAAATTGCTCATCCATTGGTATGGCATATTTCTCTTCAATGATAAAGTTGTATTTCCCGCCATTTGCTTTGGCATACTTTGTGTTGGAATCCCTGTTAGACAAAAATATAAACAAAAAATAAGTAACGAGACACAAAAATTGTGAATGTATTCGTATTTTTAAAACACATCTCAATTTGGTGGCTTTGTCTGAACTGATAATTTTAACCAAGTTTTGAACAGGTCTATTTTCTGGAATAATTATTGAATACCCCAAGGCTTCATCTTCCCATTAAAACCCATTCTTTGTGTTCATTGATATATTTGTTATCTGAGGGCATTATACATTAATACATACCACCATCTGTTATGTGCTGTTGCTGGAAGGCCTGTTTTATTGAACATATACCTGCAATGAAAGTATATTTCTCAGCTCCATAACATATTTGATTACTCCCTACATAATTATACTAAGAAGCATGTAAATACTAAATAGCATTACTCATTGAATAGTGAGTTAAACATTTTGTTGTATGAAAACGTTTTAAAGTATGTTCCAATATACTTATTGATTATAATCATATAAGCAAAGTTAAGCTTTGGGCTGTGTTATTCTTACCATTTAAAAGTGTATGTTTTTCTAATTTTAGACACAATTATGCAATTTTTTTTTGCTACCAATTCAAATTAAATATTTATTAACATCAACAATGCATTTCTTATAAAACTATTGTTGTCATTTTTACAGATATAAACTTAAATAGAAAATGACTGACCTCATTCCACTGGGGAATAATTTTGGATTGGCTTCCCATAAATCAATTCCTCCACGGTCACCTGGCTTGAACCAAACAGAATACTGAAGAGATCTGAAATTGAAAATCAATTGTGCATGTCAAAAATATAATCTACAAACAAGCTTATATAAGAGTACATATTCTTATTTATTACATGAAGAAACAGGCTAAATTAATTGCATTGGTACCATTATCTAAAGCTCAACCTGTTGGGTGGTTTTTTTTTCAAACTTTCATAATAAACAAGCCAAACCTATCAAAAACTACATATGTTTTTTCGAATAATCGAATTAGGGGGCAGTTAGGATATCTTTGTATCTTTAATTGCAAAATATTTTCACCTGTAGGGAATGTTTTCTTGATCTGCATATTTCTTTACTCCCAACATGGCTTCTTCATAAGTGAGATTAGCAATGAGAGAATCTTTGGCATAGTACTGGACATAATAAGCACCTGTAAAAATGCACAGTACAATTTTTTCATAACATTTCCATACATGAATATGTTTCCAATTCAAGTTATCATCTTATTGTCTATTCTTTGCAGTGTAGATTTAAAATCCTGGTGATGTATATAAAGAGGTTTGTTTTCCTTGTATCATGCCATTATCAAAGTATTTAGGTCATGTATATGTAAATAAGGTTAAATTTATCAATCATAACACCAGTATATTCAATTATGTTTGTCCTTTCTTCTACTGTTTCTCATCAAAAGTTCCCACATATATACTTTAAATAAATTCCTCGTTTGTTGACAGGAGGGGGGGGGGGGATATAAATGTACTTAAAAGTCATTTGCATAAGAAATATTTTATAACCTTACCATTGTCTGTCCAGTAGCTGAGATAATTATTGGTAAAGTCTGATTTTCTGTAGTTCTGCTGTTTGTTGTACTGAAGTCTCATCAAATTTCCCCAGCCTGAAATGGCCTAAAGTAAAAATGACAACAAAGGAAATGCTCAACATGAAAATAAAGCATAATTATTGTGCTTTGGGGAAAATGCATAAAGTACCTGTATGTCATCTCCTTATCAAACAAAGAAAAAAGTGGTGGCTCTTACAAATTGTTGTCTTCTAAATTCATAAAAGGGACTCTTTAATTTCAATGAGACTTTATTTTTATAACGATATAAAAACGATGAAATCTTGTCCTATCGATAATTCAACTTGCATCAAAATATTACTTCATTCATTTAGCTATCATTTCTCAATCAAATCTTCTGCATTGATCAGTTCCTACCTTGTTAATCCCAGCAGGATTAAAATACATAATTGTTTCATAGATGAAACCTTTTGGAATACTTTCAACACTTCCCATAATTCCCCATTGGTAATTTGCTGTTTCTTTTGTGTAAACAGCAGATGCAGTCATGAATTGGTTATATGGAGACATAAACAGACAGTTGTCACCCCTGTCAAATAACGCCATTGGGCCTGAATTTCTACCATTAGCCATGTTGAAGGACTTTGCATTCCATCTGAAATCCAAATGGAAGAACAAAAATCTTATTACATTTGAACCATTGGAAGTTGCTGTTGGTTTTCTTCATTTTGGCTGTGAGTTAGAATTATCAGAAACAAATAGAAAGAATTAAAAATGTCTCTAGTAAAGAAATCTTTACCAAACCAAACATAATTTTCTGAAATATATATTGCTCACCATATTTTTGTTACCTGTTCATGTGTTATTTTACTTAAAGTTAAACTGAAATACTTGATTTCTGCATATAAAGTTCTGTTAAAATATATCTATCTTTTAAAGATGTCATTTTAATAACCTAATGACTTTTTTTTTATCAACAGGGACACCAAAAAATCAACACTATCTAAAAGATTCTTTATCTAGACTATTAATCAATTTTCCCTCTGCAGTAAGTTTGGAATCTAAAAATTACTTTGTACTAGTATAAAAATCAATTTTAAGTCTTCATTCTAAATTTGAAATATTGCTTCAGAGTGTTTCAGGGAATAATTTAGTGACTCAAAGTTGATTAGCACTTTTAGGATTTTGTATAGCAGTTTGTATCTCTGCAATGTTAAATTTGGTGAAATTTGTATAGCAGTTTGGCAATTTTGTGCAGCAAACTGCTATGCGAATCAAGGTAAATTATTCCCTGTGTTTTTATGTATAGTTGGGTATGATATCTGCAAGAGAGAAATGAAGACCAAGGATGGAAAAATTACTTGTTTGCAAATACTTTTGTACACATCATCTTCTCCTTACCGTCCAAGTGTTTTTCCCATGTTGCCCACCATTATGTAACCATAAGTAAGAAAACCAAGATCAGCAATGGAACCATCCACTTTGAAATTGGGAAAGCCAGATATCAGTCCATCCTTTTCTCCAATGCTTGTGCCTTCAGCCCCAGTCAAAAAGTACTGGAATGATGAACCCAATTGTTGGTTATATTGGTGATATAACTTTATGATTATTGCTTTCAGTAGCAGATCCAGAACTCCAGATCCCTCCCCCCTTTGTCTAAGTTTTCTTTAAGCAGAAACATTGTTTCCCACAATGAAATAAATCTTTTGAATATAAACTTGGGTTGGGAACCACCCCCTTCCTCCAAAATCCCATTTCTGACTTAAAACTGTAAAAATGATCAAACCAAGCAAAAAAAAACTACATTCATTTAATACACTTAAATAATTGATTAAATTTGATTTACCTGTCCAAATGTCCAAGCATCATGGTCTTGATATTTCTTGAAAAAGGCAATAATGGATGTGTTATCAGCACTGAATTGACAGTTGATCGTATCCCACAATCCAACATTATCCACTCCACCAGCCTGGTAAATGCCCAATAATTTCAGATTCCCAGTTTCTGTGCTGTAATTTTTGCCACCAACATGGAACCAAGTTGGAGCACTTTGTAACCAAGTTTTATTATCAATCAGAACACTGTACTGACAGTCTTGTGTAATTTGGATTGTAAAGGCATCACTGTCATGGACATTTTTTTGATGTTTATTCATTGAACTTTTTGGTGAAAAATACAATGTTTTTGCACCAGTCTGGCATACAACACCTGGGAGTAAGTTTTAGAAATTATCAATATAATTCATTACAGCTTTTCACTGACTTACAATTATTAAGGTATAATAATGATATATATACTTTAATAGTAATATTAATAATCATGACAATTATGATCATAACAATAAAGGATGATGATGGTATAAATGTTTAAAAAAAATATTCCAATATGTAATAATTACCATGAATATGTATTTAAAAATTGTAATCATATCATGTCAAAAATCAAAACCGAATTAAATCAAACCAAATCTTATATTTTTTTGTCCAAGTAGACTATTTTAGTTGGTTGTTTTCTTGACTAAGGCTAAGCCAGCTATGGACATCAAAATTAATCAGACCATATCATTATCAATATCAGTAATCTTTGGTATGATACAATATACTTTTCGTTTTTCTGCTCATTAAACCTTACCTATAAACAAGATTATTTTCAACGCCTCAATCATGATTATATATCTGTTTTGCAGAGGCTCCTAGTTTTGTCTGCACGTTGATAAGTCATAAGACTCAAAAGTGACACCTCCTTTCCTTTTTATTTTGTTGTGTACGGTCTATGTCTTCACAGTTTGGTCACATGATCTGCCACCTGGGGCTAGTGAACAACATAAGTCATTTCTACACTCTCATGTTATTAAATAACATTTACAAGGCTGGACAGTTTGTTGGCTTGATTCTAAATATTGAACATTGGGTAAGTAACATATTGCACTTATCTAGATTGTTTGCTTATATTCGACCAATTGTCGGATTGTAAGACTTGATATGCCTCAAATGAAAATGAAACTCAAATAAAAATTTCTTCTAAATCCAGACTAACCTAGGGATAAGCCCATACCTAGGCCTATCTTTAGCTATGCTACACCACAGCCGTAGTCATATTTTCAGGTGGCATTTTGGGGCTTACCATTGGCCGATATAGGACACAAGAATCAAGTATGACATCGTGATATAAAGAAAAGACAAATTAAACAGAGTGACAGAGTCTGAGGAACATTTTAAATCAATGTTTTGAAGGTCTAAACGCCTTTGCATCTTAATATCGCTCAACAATATTGAGTCATTCCATAAACGTTGACAGATCTGACATCATCTGTCTGAAGAAAAAAAAGGATACAACAACTCTCTCAAAGATTATTTCAACTCAGGCCACGAATAGTAGCCGTATTTAAAATATTTTTTGAAGCTTTTTGCTTTCTATGAACGTAATTATTATATGAAAGAATTGTTATATCAAGACAAATGTAAGTTTCATAACGTTTCTTGGCATTTTCCAGTTTTAGAAAAAATAGTCTATAGGTCTCTACTAGATTTAGTTTCTTCTTCAGTACAAGACTGAAAATTAAAACATCAAGGCAATACTTTAACTACTTTCTTAAACACACATTTATGTTGTTATGAAGTCAAAGTTTTGTTGATAAGTGCTAGTACATGTAGCGCAATTCCTACAAAACAGAAGTCTGACTGCCAAAAGCTCTATTGTTGAATGTTGCCACAACTTTTATTTATTTTCTTTTAAAGAGATAACTACATGTAAAGGGAAAATGGCTGAAGCAGACACAGAAGCACAGGAAGATGAATTATTAGCATTGGAAAGTATTTTTAATGACAGTGACGTTTTTACATGTGCCAAAAGTAATGAGGATTCAATCTGCTCAGAAGGAATGTTTTTTGCTCATCTAGACTTACCACAGGCTTTTGAAATATTTACAACACATAAAGAGGGTAAGTAAAATGTTATGGCAGGGTACCAGTGACAATAACTATTTTTTTTGTGCTTGGTATGTTTATTTCCATAAATATTAAAAACTTATTGTATTCTTGGAGGCCTAATCAATGTTAATGTTCTTCTTGTTGATGATTGATTGAAATCAATAGGTAATAATTATTTTCATTAATTTCTAAGTAAAATGTTATGGCAGGGTACCAGTGACAATAACTATTTTTTTTGTGCTTGGTATGTTTATTTCCATAAATATTAAAAACTTATTGTATTCTTGGAGGCCTAATCAATGTTAATGTTCTTCTTGTTGATGATTGATTGAAATCAATAGGTAATAATTATTTTCATTAATTTCTGCAGGTAAAAAACACAATAAAGTAAAGTTTCTTCCACCCGTTGTATTGAATTTCCAAATCCCTGAAGATTATCCTTCAACGAATCCTCCAAAGTTTTCTGTATCCTGTAAATGGCTAAGAACAGACCAGGTGAGTAAACTATTATATGCTTGACTTGATCTTATGGTGGGCAGTAGGATTTATTTTTCTGATTTTATGGCCATGTAAATCATGAAAAACGTAACTATGGAAGGGGTCTGAACATGTACTATGTTTTTTTCTTTGAGGTTCTCAGATGAGATGTTTATGAGATGAAACTTCCCTATTTTGCTGACTTAAATCATTTTGTTCAAAATACATGTTGTTGAAATAAATCATGAGTACTTGAGTATTGTGTCAGTGATGCCATTTGTTGGAGGTTGTCCTTGGATGCTAGCTATATTAATTTTTAAAATCATATTTCTGTTGCAGCTCTCCAAGATATGTCAAAAACTTGATGAAGTTTGGGAGGAAAATAAAGGAGATGTTATCCTTTTTCTATGGACCAATTTTTTGAAAGAAGAATCTTTTGACTTTTTGGAGCTTCATTCTCCGTTAGACTTAAACAATGTGGTGCACAGACACATAAACGTGAAACAAAAAAATTGTGAACATGACAGTTTAAATTCATCTAGTACTGACAATCCAACTGCTTTAGACCCTAGAGGCTTTCAAGATATTGGTGCTCAAGAACTGCTTCTTCCTGCAATTTTGGAACATAATGAAAATCAACTGGAAAAAGAGTTTCATTCCACACTTTATACATGTGAAGTTTGCTTTCAAGAAAAGCTTGGTTCTCTGTGTACTCGATTTTTTAAATGTGATCATGTTTTCTGCAAAGAATGTATGGCGAGTTATTTTGAAATACATATCAAAGATGGTAGTGTAAAATGCCTTTCATGTCCTTCTGATAAATGTGAATCACAAGCACACCCAGGACAGGTAATTTCTATGTTTTATTTTTGAATTCACAATTATTTCCTAGCAAAAGAAAATTAATTTAGGTTTCAATTAACTTTTTTGTTTATCTTTAAAATGTCTATCTATTTTGAATAGGTTCAGTTTCTATACAAGAACATACTAAAACAAGTTAACTTTGAAAGCATCTGACTCTGTAACTTGTAAGAGTGCTATAAAACTTTAAGAAAAATAAACTAAAGGAACCTTAGGAAGACAGCGCATGGTATAATAAAGTAAATCTTTAATTTCACAGATTTGAGAATTGATGAACAATGTAATGCTACTCACTCTCATGTATTTAATTTTCTTTTAGGTTAAAGAATTAGTTAGTGAAGAACTGTTCTCTAGGTACGACCGACTTCTTCTTCAGTATTCGTTGGATACTATGTCAGATATTGTTTACTGTCCTAGAAAAGCCTGTGGCTGTGCTGTGATGATTGATAATGATAACTACATGGGAACGTGTCCTAAATGTCAATTTGCCTTCTGCACTTTCTGTAAACACACATATCACGGGGTATCTCCATGCAAAGTTCAATCAAGTAAGTCTTCTACTTAAAAGGAATCACTTGATTATGATACAAGAGAAACATTGCTATGCTAATGAACCAACAAAGTTGAATAGTCTAGTTGTGTGTAATGAAAAAAGGTTTTACAAAGAAGAGAAACCTATGTATGATAATGAAAGTAAATGAATAAATATTATATTATGTTTATATACATGTATGGTAATGGTAACAGCCATGTGCACCTCTCCTTCTTGGGTCCAAGTAGAAGTATGAACCAACATATCTATTATTATCATAAGTATCACACACATTTAATCTATAGAAAAATTGTGGAAACGAATCTTAATCACAGGTTGTATTTCATACTTAATTTTCAGGTGAGATCAAAGAGGTTAAAAAAATATATTTAGAAGCTGGTCCCGAAGAGAAGCAAATAATGGAGAAAAGATATGGCAAAAGAACTATTCAAAAATGGATAGAGGAAAGCAATTCAGAAATTTGGCTGGTATCCAATTGCAAAAAGTGTCCTTATTGTAAGACCAATATAGAGGTAATTAAATCTTCTTTCACATGCAATTCACCTTTTCCGCTATCAATTTCCGTTTCTCTGAGAATTATTTCTAAAAGTGCTGGTAAAAAGATACTTTTCACTATGTCTGAACATTTAATCTAAAAGGATTAAATGTTCAGACGTAGTGAAACATTTTGGCTACTATCTGTTGCAATTATATGATCATTAGCTTGGTTCTATTTTCAAGGGAGGTTAAATTTCTTTTTTTTCAGAAAAGTGATGGTTGTAACAAGATGACATGTACCAAATGCCGTACTTATTTCTGCTGGTTGTGTCTTCATGTCTTGCCACCAGGAAACCCCTACAGTCATTTCAAATCCACATTGTCTCCTTGCTTTGACAGACTATTTGATGGTATGATCCAGGATGACGACTTTGACGGCGACGAGTATTTCGATGATGATGAAGACTTGGATTTTTTTTGATTAATGATGTAATCATAGTTCTGTCTTATCTAAAAGACAGAATTATATCTTGTCATTTTTTATTTTATTTGGTTTTAAAATACAAAAACATTAGAATACTTGCCAGATTTTTAAAGAGTAAGCTGTCTGAAATATAAGACATATAAAATGGGACATCCAAGAGTACATGATTTCAAGTGCACTAGTGCCCTAATGCTAGGCACACATAAAAGGAATTGGCAAAAAGTAACAGCAGGCAGAGAAAAATTCTGAGTACTTGTTTAAATCCTATCAATGTGAAGAACTGCAAAATTTATGTGGAATTTAATTGAAAAATTAGCCTATAAAATTGAACTTTATATTCTTTTGACAAAGTCATTACTTATCGCCAATTTCTTTCGTGTGCACCTAGCTTTAAACACAAGCACTGCACCAACTGTGTGAAAAATACTGACAATCATAAATTCGGTCTCTACCCAAATATAACTTCGCAATATCCCTGTTACTGTTATGTAATGCTCAAGGTCCTATAATTATGCTACACTAAGTTACATATATTGTAATTAAAATACCTACTGTATATCAATCATGAAATATACAAACTATACAAGGTTTCCCATTACATAAATTTATGACTGCTGATGCTGTTTGAAAGACTTCACAAATAAAGTATTTAAAGTATCATAATTAACCAGTCTTTGTTTTTACTGACATGCCTCCATATCCCAAAGAACAACCACTAGTTTTATACATGTTACATTTATTTGCGGCCCTTTGCTATTAATCTGGTAGTAAGCCGCTGTTTTGTGTAACCATGACTACAGAGTGGCACACTTCAAAATGACCCGGTGAACTTTTTCAGTTATAGTTTTGCCCTCTATAAAATGGAGGCACGTGCATTAACTGATATCTAAACCTAATTCTTTTAAGTTAAAATAATGCTTTAAACAAATTAAGGACTTTGAAAAATGCGGCTGAAGTTTCCTACATTTCTAGAAGTAAGGGTAAGGGAAATTGTTGTAATACAAGATGGGGAATAAATCAAAGCAGACACATAGTTAGATCTTATTCAATATTTTATACAATTTCCTACATGGCATGCTAATCATAATTTAAAAAAATTGCAAATGTACATAATATGAGCACGCTAAACAAATGGTCAAAATACCCTTGATTTAGAATTGTTTTTTTTGGCAAGTCTCACTCTAAATGACACTTTTTCTTAAATAATGAAGTATCACATACCTTTTCAAAGGTAAAAAAAGTTCGGTTCATTAAAAAGAAATCAACTGGTAACCCTTACACAATGACTTAAATTTCTTTCGTGGCTACCAAAATCAAAGCAGAATATGTCTCTCATATAAATCATCATCAATTTGAATGTCTTTGCTTTAACTTGGGTTGAAATTGAAATTAATATAATGTTAAGTCTGTCCACATTTCATAGATTTTAGTGATGATATTGCATAATTCTTGTGCAAAACATGGTATATAAAAGTGCATCCTATGTTTTGGCTTTCTCCTTTTCCGTTTGTTCTTCTGCTTCTTCTCCTTCCAATATCTGTCTCAACTGCAAAACTATTCCATCTGGGTCATCTATAACTCTTCTACCTAAAAGTGGAAAAAAAGGTAGCCAAGTACATACATTTGGAAGTAGAAGTAGGATATATCAATAACAGAAAAAAAATTCTACTTGTGTTTGTGTAATAATATCACTTTTTTGTCCATGTAGTAAAGAATAACCTCCAGACTAATCAAGTGTGTTTTCTTAAATTTATGCTCAAGTATGTGTAGTTAACTTTCTTGCAGATCACAAAATAATTATGGATTTTTTTATTACTAAGCTTTAGTAACAACTATTTCCAAGGGTTGTCAAATGAATTATGTGTCTCTCCCTTATAAATTGACATAAATGGAGATTTGATCCTATAACGGAAGGGTCAATACAGGAAATCTTATTCTTACCAAATACTCTAGCAATTTAGTTTAAAAAAAGAGCCCCTTCTCTAACAATAACCTTGATGTTAACACTTTCAAACATGAGTAAACCAATACCACTGCCAAACTGATAAAACTGTATCTCAGCAGCAATGTGAAGATTCTAAACTAGATCACACAATTTGACATAGCTGATGCATTTATACCAGTCTATGTCTACGCCAATAAAACAAACATGAATAAACTGAATTACCAAAGAAAATCTCTAAACTGTTAGCCAAATAATTTCCTTTTGATTTTTCCAAGAAAACCTTCCTCCTCCTCATCAACTACAGTTCCTGTTGTTGCCTTCTCTTCCCCTTCCTTCTGATCTTGTCCTGAAAACACAGAAGGAAGGGGTGCATAAGGCTCTCTACCAAAATAATTTTGGAAGACAACTAGCCTGATAATTTGTCATGCTAAATTTGTCATGACGTTTAAAGTAAAATAAAATAAAGCAAAACTTCAAAGTTTAGATATTCTCAACATGGGTCTGTGGTTCGCAAGACCTTGAATAGGAATAGGCTATATATAATGTACTGAAATACTAACCACTCTTTGTTTGTGTTACTCCATTAATTGTTCCTTCAACATTCCTCTCCAATTCTGCTAATGCATATACAAGAGCCTTTTCTTGTGAAGACAACTTCCTATAAAATTCAACACAGAATAAACTCTAGTAGTTTAAGAGAGTAAATTGACGTTTTTTTCTTTAAATGTTGTGTTATAAACTTACACTTTTTGAAAAATATTTCAATAAAGGAGGCCTTATTTGGTCTAGTGGTTGTTAGTAAGGTTATTTTTATGGGAAACAATGTATGTGAAAAATATAATAATTAAGGAGAATCTTACTTTGGAATTCTAATTTTCATATGTACATAATGATCGCCTTTCCCGTAGCTGTGAGTTCTGTTAATACCTTTGCCTTGAAGTCGTATTCTGGTATGTGATGAAGTGCCTTCAGGAACCTTAAAAGTAAAAAAAGTCATGTAATGATGTTTGAAAAAAGCCAATTTAAGAAAATATAATTTTCAAAACTTTTTTAATTTTTCTGCACAATATGAGAAAGATTTCTTACATTTAAAAGAATATCTTCATAGAGCCCAGGTATTTTGACTGTACCACCAAGTATAGCTTGTGATAATGATACAACAACATCAGAATGGATATCAGCACCTTCTCTTTTAAAATCACGACTTTTATCAACCTGAAATGAAACAAAGGAAAAAAAACCTGATAAATCTCTTACAATCAATACAGCCCCCTGTTTTGTTCGAATTTAACACCAAGTGCATCTTATATATGCATGTTTATCGAATTACATGTATGCAGAAATACTCAAAACCTAACCAATTGTTCTTGCTACAAGTCAGTTTGGCCATATCCAATACATCGAAAAGTATATCTTACTTTAAAACTACAGAAACTGACAGACTGCTAAGCTGTACACAGACTTACCCTGAATGTTATAAAGACTTCTTTAGTTCCAACTTTCATTCTAACAGTTTGACCATCTTCTACTCCAGCAGGAACAGGTACAGTCACTTTTCTTCTTTGCACAGTTTTTCCTTTACCTTCACACTCTGTGCATGGGTTCTGAATGATAACACGACTTCCATAGCACCTTCTGCAGGTAGATCTCATTACAAATGGACCAGTACTGATGGTTTCCTGAATCAAATTGAACGAAATATTAAATACATTGTAAAATATAATGATTTTGATTTATTTAACTGAAGGTTCATTTATTTTTTGTAAATCAATACTTAAAGGAATATATTCCATGAGCCTCACCATTCCAGTTCCACCACACTGATGACATCTTACTGTCTTAGTTCCTGGTTCTGCTTTTGACCCTTGACATTTGGGACAAGTGTCTGTAACATTCAAGCTAATATCTTTATTTACACCCCTTGCAGCTTGTTGAAAACTAAGATTCATTGTCACCTAAAATAAAGGGAAATGGTTGTATACAACATGTGAATGTTGATAAAAAAAACTTGAGTATCAAAGGCATAAACATTTTCACTAAAACATTTCTGTTAAGTAAAGAAAAGTGCAGGGAACGAAACGAGCAGAATCCGCAGGAATCACAGTGATTCCCGCCACTAAATTCCACTTTTTATAGGGAGTTAGTACACATATTTGTATCCATGATACATCATTTATGTAGGGTAGTATTCTCAGGGGAAAATAAATAGCTCATCTCATCATACAATGGAATTTATTTAGTTTTGATCAGAATACTGTTTTATATTAATAATTCTGTGTTGAAAATTTATATTCATTAATTGAGACCACTTTTAGAACAGTTCTTTGAATCAGATTTTTTTCTCCATAAGCCATTATCTGAAAGATAGACTATAAAGTACCTAGCATGGCAAAAATAAGTTTTATATAAAATATTTCTACTTTCTTCATAAAACAGCATCAAGTGCAACAGACTGAATTAACATATAAACAATTTGTGTGTCTTATCCTTTGAAAAGAATTTCATTTTTAATTATAGTTTACATGTTAAAGCTAAAAAAATTAAATAATTTCACACCATCCCCTTAGCTGTTTTATAATGGTATAAGAACTGCAGTGCCACTAAGTAGTTTCAAGGAGTCATAGGACAGTTGTTGGCACGACAACATAATCGGACTAGCTCGATGATAACAGTTTTGACTTTGTGAGTTCCCTTCATAAGGGGAATCACAGGATTTGATCAATGTAATTGCACATGTACTTAGAAAAGACATTCAGTTGTATGAACTCTTCAAGAAATAAAATAATTAAGTGTGCGGCCGTGGCTTATTTTATGGGCGCCCCTGGAATTTTTGACAGGAGATATAACGGGCACGGTAGTACTAACGACAGTCTCATTTTATTCCCTGAAAATGGAACCATTAAATCTTTCAAACCTAATCGTTTGTATATCTATGGATTGGTTATATACAGATTTTTGCATACCTCTGATGCAGGTGCAAATCCAAATTGGGATTCAGCAAAATCTCCAAAATCTTGATATCCTGATTGTCTAAATGATGCATCACCAAAAATTTTCCTAAATAATTCTTCTGGATCTATATTACTCTGAAATCCTTCAAAGCCCCCACCTTTAATTCAAATAAAAAAAGACAATCAAATACAAACTCATATTTCCACAGTAAAAAAGTCAAAATATGAATCAGGCATAGAATTGTTTTGAGCCTTTCTGTTCAACTCTTATTGTCTATCATCTTCCAAATAGTACTAACTCCAACATTTATCAAAAACTGATTTGATACCAAAAAATGTTATCTTGACAAGCTTTATATTCTATCTAGTCAAGAGTTAAGGTTTTGTATTAGATAACAAACTGGTTACATGAATTTACACAAATCAAAAACTGATTTATTAAAAGCAGAAAAAATGCTCATTACCTCCATATTTAGCACCTCCAAATGGGCCTGCCCCTGGTCCTGCTCCACCTCCACCAAAATTGCCACTTCCCATTCCAAATGTGTCATACTGTTTTTTCCTTGAGTCATCACTTAAAACTTCATAAGCTTCTGATACTTCTTGAAACTTTTTGGAACCATTGGGATCATCTTTATTTGTGTCAGGATGGTATTTCTTGGCAAGCTGAAAATAAAAAAAACTACAGTTATAATACTGTTTGCTATTACTTTGTTTACATAACTGCTGTATATGATAGAAGTTTTGGATGTTGTTTTCACTTTTATATTCAAACACAGATATATGATGTATTTTTAAACACTTATTTATCCATTTCCTACAGTTTTTTCCTCAATCGTTGTTTAATACTTATGGAAATCCTAGACAAAAACCTTTTCAACACAATAGTTAGCAGTAATTTCATAAAAGAAAAAGACATTTACCTCATTTTCTGTAAATCTGAGCAATTAAAGAGGAACATTTTTCTATGCGGGTTTTGGAATGTCATCCCTTTTAGTTTAGAGATTTCTAGAATGAATGGAGGTATTTGTATGGAATACACTTACCTGGTAATATGCCTTTTTAATGTCTTTTTGTGTTGCAGATTTGTTGACACCAAGAACGTCATAGTAATCTCTTTTTGGGTTGTGTTGCAAACTTGATAAATGAAACTGCCTGGTAATAGAGGCAGGATTTTCTAAGGAGGTTTTAGCTGCAAAGTGAAGTTTCAATATATTTACAGAATGACAGTGACGAGATATTCAGACAGATCAACTTTTCCCTAGTCCATTGATTATGTTGAAGATAATAAATACTGAAATAATAGGGTAAAGTTAATATTATTGCAACAATATTGACTTAACATCCCCATGCTGACAAAGGTCCTATATTTTCAATGACATGAATCAGAATTTAAAATAATTGGACAGGTAAATATACTTATAATATAATAATAGCTACTATTACAAAGTTACTAGTTAGCCTGCCTTGGACATGTACACTTTAAAATGACAAGATATTTACCATTACTTAAAATGTTGTTCTGTGATGTGTGTGAACCACAAAGTGTGGCCAATCCCCTCCTTGGGATTGCATGACTCACGGAGTTTTCTGTAATACTATCAATGCATTTTATGGAGAATCTGACACAATTATTCCTGCAAAGGACACTGAAAGTTATCCGCATGTTCGCCATGTTGAGGAGCCTGCATACGTGAATGGTAAGGATATTTGTATTTGAGTTTTTTATCAAATCATTTTTTCAATCTTCGTTAGAAAGGTATCAAAAATGATGCTAAATACAATGATAGTAATATATCTCAATAATTTACTACAGAAGTTGAAGAATAGCAAATGAGAGATGAGTCATAGTTCACAAACACAAACAAAAATTCTAGTGCCGATTTCCTGACGAGTTTTAATAAAATGTCAAGGTCGTCTGCGTCAGTTTGAAAATCCCCCAATTTTCGCCCAGAAAACAGGAAATAGTCTTCACATCACAGGTAACGGCATAAATAATACCGCAAATATTCAATTTTCAGAAATTTAGAAAAATTAGAAAGTTAAAACTTGCACAATGAAGTTACTGTTATTAATTATCTGTAATGCAAAAATAGATAAAGCAATCTGTTGTTGCATATGGCACCCATTTCACAGTATGACACACCCCCTACCACTGACTGAGGATGGGGTGAGTTGTCTGTCTGATTGTCAACAAAGATTGTTCATTTAATACTTAGTAATATTTCTATGGTGATACGAGGGTCAATGGTAATGTGTCCTATAATTTTATTTTTTATGTGTTCACTGACTTAGTTTTGTGCAAATTTTTTTCAGGCTATAAAAAGTTTGGTATTTCCTAATAAAAACTTTAAACAGACAACAAAAGTTCAAACGCTGAGGCATTAGATGCAGCTCTGCCTCTGGCAATATCGTCATCCTTTTCATCTATTTCTAAAATAAGATATACTGAAAGATGTGGAAATTTACAGCGTCAAAATTTAAAAATGCTGCACCAAAAATTCCTAAAAAGAATGTAAGTACATGTACTTTTCTATTTCAGTTTGTGATAAATACATTTTACGTTTAATTTTGATATACATAAATTCATAATGTAATTTTTCTGTGTATCTTAATGACATCATAACAGATTAGACATTGTAAAATATTTTATTAACTTTTCCACACAACACAATAAATACTTTCTAGAAGCTTTTGCTTCCTCTCTTGGAAGCTTTATCAACTTTAATGGTAGATATTAGTTCACATTAATTTTCTATTAATTTGTAAACAATTTCTATACATTTTTGATCACATCTAGGAATGGCTCAGCGATGTATCTGCCAACAATTTGCTCAATTCTTGTGGAAACCACATTGCAGCCAGCTGTACCTACATGGCATTCAATATTGATGCAGGAGGTGAGTCAGGATAGCTAGAAAGTTGACCAATAACTGTAATACTATTTGGAACAATTACTCTATTTGTACAGCTAATGTGTTTTTGATTTAGGAAGGAAAAATAAATCTATGCTTAACCACAATTAAAGTTGTAGATGTTTGTTAAAAAAAAAAAAATTGTGAACAATTAAACTAGTTTACATGCTAAATCTTCCTGTGGCATTTTTGTCTACTTTTTTTACAAAGTATATTTCCCTTTTCAGGTGGGAGTTGTATAGGATTAATTCCTATTGAAGAAAGGGGGAGACGAGAGAAATCTATGCCAGTTTTAAAGGCTCATGCAGGTATTTTTTTTTTAAATACTTAGAATTTTTTCTAACTCAGTACAAAGATGGTACAAGGTACATTCATTTTTCAATTCAATAACTGAATGTAAGAATCTTTTAGCATGTAATGCTCCTATAATCATTTTTTTCAGATTTTGTGACTGACATGAATTTTAATCCTTTTGAGGACAACTTACTTGCAACATGCTCACAAGACTGCACTGTAAGTATGATCTTCCAGTAGCACATTGAAAGTTTGTCCAGCATGCCTTATTTTTAATATTGTATATTATGTGACTTAAAGTATGAGCATTTATATATTTGTGTTTGATTTCTTGCTTAACAAAGGCTAAACTATGGTCCTTACCAGAGAATGGATTAACAGATAACCTTTGTAATCCAGTTTGTACAATTACAACTGAAGAGAGGAAAATTGAAAATGTATTATGGCATCCTGCTGCAGAGAACATCCTAGCCTTGACATCATGGAAAACAGTGAAGATATTTGATGTTGAAGCAAAACAGGAAAAGTTTGGTAACTTGAGACTTGTTCAAATGATTTGTATTTAATTAAGAACTTTAGAAAACTTAGGAACTTTTCTTTGGAACAAACTAATAATATTTACTTACATTTTGAATTCAGTTCTGGATGGTTGTGCAGATTTAGTGCAAAGTGTAACATGGAAAGGAGATGGAAGTTTGTTAGCAACATCATCAAAAGATAAAAAGATCAGAATTTTTGATCCAAGAGCAAACAAAGTTGTTCAGGTAAAAATATTAGTTTTCCTAAAAGTAAATTATGTGGCATGTAATTGTTTATTATGAAAATTAGCTAATAAAACTTAAATGCAACTCTCCAAATTCAGATTTATTTTATTTAAAACACAATATAGCATTTGGATTATTTTGATAAATGTCATAAAAAAAGGTCACAACATTTTTTTCTTCTTCAGTTTTCAAAAGATTGGTGAATTATTCATAATGTTTTCTTTATTTCCTTGATTTTTTACAGGAAGCTAAAGGACATGCAAATATCAAAGATTCCAGAGCTGTTTGGCTTGGTGATAAAGACCAAATTTTAACAACAGGGTTTGATATGGTAAGGAAGTACATGCATGCCTAAAAATTGTCTTTAAAATTTAAGCTGTATTTGAATTTATTCATATCCATATGTCTATCACAACCCTATACCAACATGCTTTTTCGAATAATTTCAGATGAGATCAAGAGAAGTTGCTGTCAGAGATGTGAGAAATTTGGGCAGCCCTTTGAAAACTCTCACTTTAGACACATCCACAGGGTGAGAATATTTTTTTTTAATATTTGGTAGATACTTGTTATCCCTGATGGATGCCTGCTTGTTTGTATTTGATTTATAGTATATCTTGGTACTAAAGTTTGAAATATAACATGATCCAGTGAATAAATGGATTGCTACTCTCAAACAGTAGGTTTTTTGGGGGTTCTTTTGGTGTACAACACATAATTATATGATAATAGTTGAATTGAAATTTTGTGTATTTACTTCATTTTGACTATAATGTTTTCTTGTTGTTTGCCTTCAGCATGTTGATGCCCTTGTATGATGCTGATACTAACATGGTGTTTTTAGCTGGTGTAGTAAGTTAATTTTTATTTATTTTTTTCAATGGTGAAATATTAATTCATCTTTCCATATAAAAAGATAGATAGGTTTTAAAGTGTGTTTATACAAATAACTAGATCTTAGTCCAGGTTTTATAGTTTGTTTGTCTAGTGTCATTTGTGTGTTTTGATGGTTCTAAGGAAATTCAAATATGTGGATATATTTGCTTGGAGCATTATTTGTATGTCATACTCAAATTGAAACATCTGGTATTATTTTTAGGGAGATACAACTATAAAATATTTGGAGATTTCAGAAAAAGAACCTTACCTCCTACAAAGTAAGTTTAGAGTGTGTATGTAACAGACACCATCCAAAATATTGTAGAATACATATGTAATAACACATTGATATCATAAAAGTTTAATTTGAGATATTTTTTATTGGTGCTGTGTCTTTTGAATCTTCATGCTAAATAATTAATTCTGATGTGATACAACAACTAGCAACAGTGTAATTTGACCAGAGATTTTTTTGCGTACAGTTGGACATATATCTAGATGAGTACACATACACTAGTATCCACTCTTTAAGCTAGCTGTCCAATGTGTTATACATTATTTTCTTGTACATGTAGTCAAATTAAATTTATTATTTATCATTGGTTGAAACTTGCTAATTTTTTCTTTGCATGGCTGATTGACAGATTCTGTGGAATATGTAGAACAAGTGAAAGGAATCACACTAGTGCCTAAAAGAGCTATGAATGTGATGGAAGGTGAAGTAAACAGGGTCTTACTGCTTTCCAAAGATGCCATCATTCCATTGCCATACCATGTACCAAGAAAGGTGAGTTTCTAGGGAACGTCTTTTTCCATTATTATACGAAAGCATGCAACATAACATTTGGTTGATATTTTATTTGTTTATTTTTTCATCATAATTTCCTTCTTAAGTTGTGTATATTTCACATGCATGAGAGTTTAAGCTTTACAATTATTCTGATGCAGTGTAGACTTTTTAAAGAAGGTTTCTGATAATGCCAAGATTTGATCTAGTTAGCTTACTCTTGAATCTGCAAAGGGCAACCAAATGTACATGACCTTGCCTGGCATTTCCCTTTATAAGTCTAATCTGTTTTTTAGAATCTTCAGTTTGATTCTTTGATTCTGTTCGTTGAAGACAGGAAGCATTTTATTTTCTGAAAGTAAACATTGCATATTTAAAAGATATTTGATTTTTTCTATCTCAATGAAGTCCTACACAGAATTCCATGAAGATTTGTTTCCAGAGACCAACTCTGGAAAGCCTTCTATGACGGCCAGTGAATGGCTCAGTGGAGAAAACAAAAAAGTCACAAAAATCAGTCTGAATCCTTCTGGGACACCTTCAAAAGGGGCTACAAAAACTGCTGTACCACATCCATCAGCTGGTGATATCAAAAACACAATGGCTTCTTGTAATATAAGTTCACCAAAAGACACACCAGTGAAACCTGCACTGCCAAGTATGCCAAAGGTAAGTTGCCACATAACTACTTGCACAGTAAATTGACTGAGCAGAAAATTAAGGGATCTTTTTTTAATATATTTATAGTGAGGGAAGAGAGAAAGTAAGTTTAATTTGCTTATGTCTCCTTTTTTAATATCCATTCTAAACCTGTATGTATGCACATTGATATATGATTGTCGACTACAAAACAGAGGAGGGGGGGCAGAATTAAACAATCTGCAACAGCATTGTTTTAACATTTTTTTAATTGTATTTTCTTCCCAGCCTACACTTGTTTCAAAGCCAGTACAGTTAAAGGCCACTCCTGAGAAGGAAGCCGCTGACAATAATACTCAGGATTCAAATAACTCAAATACTGGAGCTGGGGAGCCTGTACAACCATCTGTCATTTTGAGGGAAAGAAAAACCAAAGTTTTTGCAGGTAGATCTATATCAAATGTTATATTAAAAAGAAAATTATCAAACCTGTAATTTAGGATAGAAACAATAGTTATTGTCACATTTATTGTCCTTATCTAGAGGCCAATGCATTTGGACACATTTACACAATTACTCAGAACAGCAATGGGAAAAAGTAAAAAAAATCTCATGTGCAGGAAACTGTATCTGCAACAGATATAACAATGTTTTGAGTTTATTACATTATTGACCCATTGCTTACCTATTGCTAATTGCTGATCAATTTGCCTTTGTACACCGTCCCTTACATTTCAGTGATTTTTTTCAAATTGACTATTTTTTGTAGGCGTGAGACAGTCAAAGTTTAGACATCTCAATGGAAAAGCACTTCATAAAAGCCTCCATATTGACAATATTAGAAATCTAAGCAAAACTATGCCCGGTGAAAGTGACGCATTTCATGTGAATAAAGAAAGAGCTGCTGTACCATTGGCTGGACCTGGTGGACTCCTAGCAATACTAGAAGTAATTATCATATTTGATACTTGATATAGACACATTGTGACAGAAACAAGACAATAAGTTACATGTGAAGGAATATCTGATGATTGAATTGCAGCTATTTCTTTCATGTACAATGTATATCTCTTCCTAAGTGAACAAGTTAATATAGGATGTATTATGTATGTTCAGTTTATGCTTACAATCCCACACAATCTAGAATTTTTTTTTTTCTTCTGTTGTTTTGAATACATGATGAATCATATTATCGTATTTTTTTTTGTATTTAAACTTTAAAAATTGACAACAGCCTGCAGCAACTTACAATATGTAAATGTTTCATTTTCAACAGTTTTCAAAACCAGGAAGGTTACCAGACACAGGAACTCCAATGATTCAAAATGGCAGCACGCTAATGGACTTTGCTTGGGATCCATTTAATAACCATAGATTAGTAACAGGTAGATTTTTTCCCTTAAAATATCAATTTCATTGTGTTTGTGACTGTCCCTGTTTATTTTCAACAGCTGTACCTATCTTGCACAAGAACAAAATATCGTGCAGTGGCATTGATAATGTTTTAGTATTAAATTGAAAACATTTTTTCTTTACAACAAAATATGTTAAGATTGCTAACCAAATGTACATATTTTTTGTCTAGCTTGTGATGATGCTAAAATTAGAGTCTGGAGAATACCAAAGGATGGGTTGACAGACACAATGACAGAACCGGAAGAAGTTTTAAAAGGTTGGTAGTTTACATCATTTGTTTCTATATTTGATAGTTGAATTCATAGCATAATAAATTCGAATGGGTGGCTAAATAAAACATCTATTTTCTTAAAATTTTCTTTGCTAGGCCATACAGAGAAGATATATTTTGTGAAGTTTCACCCCTTGGCAAATAATATTCTAGCGTCTGGTGCTTACGATATGACTGTAAGAATATGGGATCTTGAAACAGGGGAAGAGGAGATGCAGCTTTTGGGACACACTGACACAGTAAGTGGAAGAAATATCAATCATAAATGTATCAATTTTTTTGAAAACAGGAAAAAATAAATAGTAACTGATTATGCCATAATTAACTTTGCATAATATCCAAAAGAAAAAACATTTTTTTTGTGGTTATGTATGATATATCCTAAAAGTTTAGCTTTGAGTTAAAGTTTCTAATTTTTGTTGCAGATATTTGCTTTTGCATGGAGTCCAGATGGCAAAAAATGTGTGACTGTTTGTAAAGATTGTAAAATTCGCTTGTATGATCCCAGGAAGTCACAAGAACCTATAAAGGTGTGTATATATTCATTAATTAACATGCATTTGTGATATTTATTATTATCATTGAACATATTAACAGTCATGAAAGCATGAAAGCTGATAAAGTTGTATACTTGTTTATCAGGAGGGACCAGGGCCACAAGGTGTAAGAGGTGCAAGAGCAGTGTGGGTTTGTGAAGGAAGCTATATCCTTGTCTCTGGTTTTGATAAGTAAGTACATGTATCAGCATCTTATTCTTGATGATTATATTGACATCATTATCATAGACCTGTACTGTAGGTCTTGTACTGATCAGTAACTAAGGGTAAAAAAATACTTTGACAACAAAATAACTTGTATGCTAAACAGTGAAGGTAGATAAATAAATGTCAATACTTTCTTGGAAAACACGACAAAATCAATTGAAATGCACTCAGAATATTCTTATGGTAAAAATACACTTTTTTAATCTATGTTTTAAGGGCAGCTACCCGAGTCCTAACTATTTATGATCCTAGTGATCTGTCTGTACCCATTCACAAGCAAGATATTGATACATCCCCACCAATCTTGATACCACATTATGATGAAGACAGTAATACATTGTTTCTATCAGGAAAGGTAAATATTTTATGCTGAATGAGTGAATAGAAAAACTGCTTTTGTTTGATTTACTTTTGAGCCATTTTGATTAAATGTAATTCTGAATTGTTTGGTGAATCAAAATTCAAGTTTTACTTGGTGGTATTTGCAGGGTGAGAGGACAGTCATAGCTTATGAAGTGTCAGAAGAGAAGCCATATTTATTCCCTCTTTCAACTTACAAAGGGGAGGATCTGCACCAAGCATTATCATTTCTTCCCAAGTCAGAAGTTGATGTAAAAAGTGTGGAGTTTGCAAAGGCCTACAGACTTACAAAAACCTCTTTAGAACCAACATCCTTTAGTGTGCCAAGAGTCAAGTCAGAGTTATTTCAGGATGACCTTTTTCCTGATACAAAACTTACATGGATTCCTACGCTCTCCAGCAAGGAGTGGTTGACTGGAGTAAACAGAATGCAAAAGTCTATTTCCCTAAAACCAGCAAATATGAAATTATGTAAGCATTTTGTTCAGCTCAAAAATTTAAACTCAACTTATTAATTTTGGCCTTTATGATTTCATATTGTGATACGATATTCTTATTTCGTTATATTCTTTACATTCCAGTGAGTGAAGCACCAAAAGAAGCTCCAAAAGCAAAGAAATATGAAAGTTATAGTCAATCCACTTATAAAACAGATGAACAGAAAAAAGAAGAGGTAAGTTTTCTATTCTCCATTGGCAAAACTTGTATACCTGGGGCAGGTTTCAATTGACTTTTAAGTAGTCTATTGAAACCTGCCCCAGGTATACAAGTTTAAAATATCTACTTATCTCTCAAAATGCACCTACCTCCATAGTTGGGCTTAAAGTGTGTATCATTTGACTAAAATAATGATAAAGTCCAACACAAAAGATATGCGGTTTGAAACCTACATGTTTCAAGCCATCAAGGACTCTCTTCAGGGTTTATTTCAAAAGTCATTGACTATTTATATTTAAGTAGTTAGTTGAATGAAATATTTTTTTTGTCCAATATTTAAAAAGAAAAGTTTGGGAACCTGTTCCCATAGCAATTTGTATGAATGATCAGAGTAAAGATATTTTTATATTGCTCACTTTATGGAAAAATAACAATGACATAATCTGGTGATTTCTTTACAGTTAATGAGTGTGTGGAATTCAAAGATAGGGGCTGATCAAGACAAACCATTGCCTCAGGATCTAGATGAAGGTGTGGATGAAGATGAATGGGTGTGTATCTCTTATGAAAATTCATTGACAAGTGGTCTCTCACAAATGTGTCATTTAATCTCGGATCGACTCCTTTTGCTTACATAAAGAATACAGGAGGACTTCATGTTAGCATTGATGTATTTTCCATTTCATAATACCAGAAGAGATTTCATTTGAAAGTTATTTGAACAATTTCTTTTTTTGTTTCAGGATGATTAGAGGCAGTTCTAAGTTCTTCAAGCATTGCCGGAATAGATTTTGTTGCATCAGCTCAGAAAAAAAAATCCTACTGTCTGGTGATATGCCATCATTGGCCTTGTGAAAGATAAAGCAGCATTTAATTCATCAAAATGAAATATTCTTTGTTAGTGTGTACATGTAAACTTTTATGCAATTCTTCCAAACATTGATAGTTTGTCTTTATATTCAATCAAGTCAGTATCTACAAAACACTATTACAGTATTTCTTGTATATTTTTATTAATTTACTTTGTTTTTGAGTGATTTTACAAAAAATACAAAACTTTTTAACTTGCAATTGATAGAAGCTAGGCAAACAGTCTTGTTAGTTCAATTATCATAATTTTTTTTTCAAACAATGAAGTAAACCGACATAAATGATTGAAAATGTGCTACATTTACTGGTGCACATAGTTCACAGTTAGTAAATTTAATGCAGTTATTAGTTCGTGAAGCCAAAAAATCCTGACATGGGATTATACATGTAGTATGAATATTTGTAAGAAAATACCATATATAATGCTGAAGAAGACAACACTTCTATATTAAATAATACAATAGGAGATGGAAAAATACATAACAGCAACCTGTAGAAATTTCAACACATTTATTTCAAATATTTAACAACTTTTCATACAGCTATTTATTTACATGTGAAACCAAGACTTTAAAGATAAACTCTTTGCTTTAACTTACAATCAAAAAGAAAAACTGTTCATAATTGTCACAGTTTTGATAAATAAGTTAATTAATTAGATGCTTCTATATATATGTATATAAATAACATAAGGGGTAAAATGCAGTTTTATTTGCATTGAATGCCACTAAACTGACCCGCTTGCTCATTACATTGTCAAAACTGCACAATTTTTGATTACTTAATGGAGAAAAACTATTGTGAAACTTTAAGTAATAAATTTGCAAAATGTATATTTACACCGAACTTGCAAGTTCATTTGTCACTATTCTCTTCCTTTAGTTACTTCAATTCAATCATTGTTTTCTGAACCTAGATATTCAATAGATCATCAAGTTCACTTTTCTTGTCGCAACATTCAGCACAAATGTTTTGTCATGATGAATGTTCTTTAAACGTTTCCTTGGGTAAAAGATTTTCTTTTAATAATAGGGTCTTCTTGGATTATTCTGTAAGAAAAAAAATGACCGCATTTTACACAACCGTAACAAAAATCATTTTCATCACAGTCAATATTTTATAGATCTATCATTATTTACACAAACTTGATCTTATGATATGTGGAATCCTGTATTGTATATTACAATGAAAACATACTCACCAATGGATTTGGTCTGAATCTATATGCAAGCATCATTCTTTTTCTATAAGCCTCAAATTCATCATCCTCTTTTGAAAGTCCATCAGGCTTTTCATTGCCTACACCTGCTCCATTCAAACTCAACTGTCCTCTGTGAGAAAAATGATATCAGAAACAAATTTAATATCAAAGAGAAATATACTGTTTGTTTCCTAATATTTTCTTTATTCATTTAAGAATGCTATTTTCTTTGCAATCATGGTGGTTGTTAGACTTGTCAGTCTTGCAACAAAATATTTTCATAGCATCAAAAAAAGCCCAGCTTCAAACAATTGATTCAATGTTCTAAATGGAGTATTTTTCTGTTGTTTAGGGTTATATTATCTCTTACTTTGACAATATCAACCAAATAAAGATACCATAATTCAAAAGTCACTTACTTATTGACAGGGGCTGTAATACCTTGTCCTTCTGAACCAAGTCCATCACCTTCTTTCCAGCCAAGTTTTTGAAGCATTTGGAAACCAATATTATCACATTGAATCTTGAAATCTTTGTAGTCTGATAAATCTGGTTCTCTACCTTCTTTTAGGGCCTGCAAAAAAACATATATTATCTTTTTATTACCAAAGCATTGTCTCTCATCTTTTATCAATTTCACAATCATATCATTAAATAATTATATCTTTAGTGCCCACTGATTAATATCTTACATTAAATGTTTCCATAAATTTTTCTAGTTCCTCAGGCGGTAAAAAATCTCCTATGTGATGCTTTCCTCTATTCATATCTGTTAACTTCACTGCCCAGTCTGCAATTAAGAAAACAAAATTGATCAACAAGGTCTTCAATCAAGCTTGATCAGTCTAACTCACTAGAAGAAAAGTGGACTGCTTGTAGCAAGTTTTATCCTAAAATAGTTTAACGTCTCTGATCTTCAAACATCGATTGGATGAATATTTTGTTACCTTTAGTAGCATCCATTTCCGCCATTCTCTTTTTATGCTCCCATGTACCACCTTCTACGTCTTCATCGGAGTCGTATTCATATTTGGGTTTTAAGTCAATACCAGCAGCTAATGATTTTGCTTGAGCTTCCATGGCCCTCTTCTTTGCCATCATCATGTCATAAATGGCATTCATCTGAAGAGTGTGAGGAAGCAACAATCAAATTCTATTGTTTTGGAGTTTTCTTGTACTATTACAAATAATAACTTGGTGGTACATGTATATAATGAATCAACTTAAGAAAAAAAAATCTTTTCACAAATAAAGTGAACACAGGTTATAAAATATTGGGGGTTCAGTTGGGCCAAGCAGCATATCCACACTATAAGTACTGTGTAGTTCCCCCGATATTTTTCTTAAAATCTTAGCAATTTCCTAAATGCCAGACAGAATATTTTAATTTTGCACAGCACAGGGCATGTAGCAAGACCATATTAAGTTGTTATGTGATTCCCCAGACAGAATATTTTCTATTTTGCACTTTACACTACAGTACACGTAACAGGACCATGATAAATCTTTCAGTAATACACACTTTTTGCTGTTCTTGGATCTGTTTCTTTTGTTCATCAGATAAGAAATCTCCACCTGTAACTTGTTTAGCATAATCAGTGGTTCCCATAGTTGCCATTGATGTAATTTTGACTGAAAAACAAATTTGAAAAAAAGGTTAGTTCTTGTATTCCTATGTGATACTATAAAGAATAGAATTACAACTTTAGGTAAGTTACCTTTTTTCTCTCCAAAATGGTTCATCACTGCAGATTCCATAGCTGTCATCTGCCCATCTCCTGAAATAAAACAAGGGAAAGGTTTTGATTTGGAATAATCTTTATAAAACTATAATCATTATTGTAATCAATCAGATAAAAACACAATGCAAGCTAATTCGAAAGATATACAACTACAAACCTTTAGCATCAGTAGGGAACTGAACAACACCAACAGGGGGAACTTGCGCCATGTCATTCTCTGCGTTATCACACCCTGGACCCCATCTACTTCTTTTTTTTCTCTTTCTTTCTGCTTTCCTTCTTTCTCTTTCTTTTTCTACAAAACAGGTGAGAGATTTTGTTGACATTTTTTGTGAGAATCTTCTTACCAATAACTCTGGTGTTTTTTTCCCCATCAATCTACCCTATGATTTAAGTCTTGCATTAATGACAAATTTGATTAACTATGATACTTGCAAAACAAAAGAAACAAACTCATACCATCATCATCTTCAAAATCTGCATCATTTCCAGTTTCACTCGCTCTATTTATTGTGCTTAAAATTTCTCTCACTAAATGCTTGTAAAACATGTATTCTTTACTATTTTCTTCAAAAAGGAACCTGCATAAGAAATACAACACAATAAACATCATTAGGGCTTTTTTCATAGAGAAAAATGTCCACACAATGTTGAAAGTAGACAAAATATTCACAAAAAAATCAGTAATACCATGTTCTGTACAGAATGAAACACCTGTGGCAATATTACCGTACCCAAATGACTAATGAATTGATTTAGAGTAATGGATAACTTAAATTTACATACCAATAAGCCTGGTTTCCCCTATTGGACTGCCTAGCTGCCTCTTCTGCTTGTGGACCACTCTCAGCCACATAGGCTGCAAGCTTCTCAATCACGTCTCTGGTCATTGGGTCTTCTGGTGGAAAGACTAGACAACAGCCTATTAGGATCTTTTGATCTCCCCTTCACATGTGAAATTTCTATCAAAATGAGATTCCCAATATCTTTTCTTTTTTTAGTTTATTCTCTAATTACCTGTTATAGTCTATAAGAACCCTACTTTGCTACTCCTAAACACTCATGTTGGCAGGCACTATAAATGGGAAAACTAGTGTCTTAATTGACCCTGCACACTTCTCCTTCCATTTTTATTTTGAACTTTTTTAATGGGAGGAAAAAAAGTTTTCATATGATAGCTTACCATGATCACTGTCATTTCTATCAAAGACATTTGTCATGTTTGGCTTAGCGGATGGCACTCCTGGTTTTGTCTTCATTTGGGAAAACATACTGAAACATGAAAGATATTAAACATCTTTAAATTCTACATCCGATTCTTTAAGAATATCATACAATCTTACTTTGCAAAAAGGAAATACATTGAATTTCCAAATCTGTAAGAAACAGTATGCTCATACCTTGTTGGTTGAAATTTTACAGGTCTTGGTTCACCGTCTGAAAAAAGGAGAGAACCAACTACATTTTCATATACAAAATAAAGTTAATAGAAAAACTTCTTTTAGCATGGTTCTCACAAAGTCAAGTTTTTCCGGTACCAATAAAATTGATCATCAACTAAATAAAGTGTTTCACAGAGGGACACATATATGACAGAAAAATCCCTATAAGAGGAAACAACTTCAAAATGAGAGTGAAAGATAGAATCCAGATAGTTTCTGGCATTTTATTTTCAACACTATAATATTATCATGCAACTCTGAACTGTGTAAAATTCCTTACATTTTTTCAGAGATTACTCTTTGAATACTCACGGTTAAAAGGATCATTGCGACCTTGACCCATGTCACCAATGTTTGCCCTTTGTTGATCAAGTGAAGGTCTTAGGCCATGGATTTCATGGGAAGGCATCGGTGGAGGAGGTCCATTTGGAGGTGGGGGAGGGGGAACTCCTTGGAAATGAGGAGCAGAACCAGGAGGTGGAACAGGGACAGGGGATCTGTTTGGGAAAGAAACTGAGGGAGGAGGGAGATGGGAATGCTGCATCGGAGGCCTTTCAGGAAATGGAGTATTACTTCTATATGATGGCAGTGGAGGAGGTTGTCCCCTTGGTGGTGGAGGTCCATGGCCCATAGGGTGCATATTGGATGGGGGTCCAATGTGTGGTGGGGGACCAATATGTGGTGGGGGAGGGGGTGCAACAGGTTGAGGTGGATTTGGAACAGATGTTATTGGGGCCTGTTGGCTACTTACAATATAGGGTTGGCTAATGGGTGGGGGAGGCTGGGAGTATGAAACTGGCGGTAATTGTGAGAAAGAAGATGGGGGAGGAGGTGCACTTGAAAAAGGTGGTTGATGGAAAGGGGGCTGCTGTGAAGAATGAGAAGTTGGGACTAGTTGTGAAGGTTGTGAAACGTGTGGCTGTGGAGGGTATGGAGGTGGAACCTGTTGAGGTTGTGAATTTGGGTGACCCATTACAGGCATTTGAAGGGGATGTTGGGGAGGGTTATTTGGCTGAAAGGGGGGACCATTGGGCTGGTTCATACCAAACATAGGTTCTGATCTTGGAGGTAAAGGTTGACTATATTGGCCTGGTTGCTGGTAGGTTGGGGGTGGTGGCGGCTGAGAAATACCTGGGTTTGGGTTAGGGCCTGGTAAACCTGGTGGTGGCACCCCTTGACCCATAGGAATATTTTGCATTGGTGCACCTACTACCCCTTGGTTAGGAGGAGGTGCATTTTGAATCTGTTGTCCAGGGTGACCTGGTTGGGGTTGTGGTTGAAAAATCTGTGGAGATGGAATAGGCTGTGGTTGAGATGGCTGGGCTATCATTTGTCCTGCACCAAAGGGCTGAGCTACAGCTGGTCCAGTTTGACTGTACTGAACAGATTGAATTCCCTGGGAGGGTGTATAAGATACACTCTGCGACACAGGGCCTTGCACAAGTAAATGTGGCTTTGGGACTTCAGGTTGCACTGGTGGAGGGAACTGTCCCTGGATTGATGTAGGAGCAACCTGGAATGGCACTTGAGGGGACTGTAGAGTGGATCCATATTGGTTAGACTCTTGTGGTATTGGAGCATTTGACCCCAGGTTATTGGCTCCTGGGAATTGTGGATTTGGTGACATTTGAAAATCTGATCTTGACTGCTGTGGTAGATGTCCTTGAAATCCAGGCCCATGCTGTGGAAATACAGGTGCTTGTACTGGTCCCACTTCTGGGGAGATGTCTTGCTGTCGTTCTTCTTGTTTGATAGTAGGTTCAAGATTAGTTAGACTCATGAGTGGTGGAATTTCTTTAGAAGGTTCCATATCACTTTCATTTTTAACAGAATTTTTCTCTTCAGCAAGTCTTGCTTCCCTTGCTTCTTCCATTTTCTTTTTCACTAAAAAAGAAAAGAAAAAAGGCTTTTTTTATTTCTTACTAAAAATATTCTCTAATACAGCTAAAAATGAGAGTTACCTTATTCATTTTTCAATCATCTTTATGTAATAACAAATTTGTCATCTTTTTCTCTCAAATGCATCACAGCACTACTCACTTTTTCCTCCTTGAAGCTTGTAGAATTGTTCCAAAAAGCTTCCATCATTACTAAAATTGTTTGCTCCTAAATGTACAGATGCTGGATCTTCACTGCCTTGGGTTTGTCTTGGTTTCTTTGCTTGGGGTACATCTTCTCTTGCTTTACTTTTACCAAAGCCTGGCCTTTTCCCAAACCTAAATAAAGGCAACACAACAATTCTAAAATAAGATTATTACGAACTTAAATATTCTGAATTATTTTTGAGCATGTAAAAATATCTGAACACATTGGGTTAGCTTTCTAACACTAAGCATAAAATGTAAATTTATAGTAATACTGCTTAGAGAGAATGGGAAAAATTACAATCTTATCAGCTTACATTGCTCTTCCAAAATTGGTCGGTCTTGATTCAATATGACTCTCCATCTTTTGTTTTTTCTTGATACCATGCATTTTATCCAAAGCTTGTTGTTGTTCTTCTCTTTTCTTACTTAACATTTTCATTTCTATTTCTTTCTTTTTCTGTGCAATCAGTTGTTCCTGTGCACTCATCTGCTTAAACCTGTCTTGCAGACTTGTTCCCTGTACAGCCTTATTAGCCATTTTTAGAATTTTCTTTGGCCTGTAGAAAATTATGAATCAAGGATAACATAATAACAAATATTGTGAAAACATTGATCTTAACACTTAAATTGGTACAAGCTAGCAGCTCGCCTAACATAGTAATTTTTAATTTTTCAGTGTGCTCTGAAGTGAAGTGCGGAAAAGCTAATTAGAAGTGAAAAGATATGAAACTGTCATTTAGATTAACCCCCCCCCCCCCGTGTCAGAAGATGGATTTAATTTTTATTGCTAATATTTGTAAGATAACACGTACACCTTCAGGCGATAATTAAGCCAACAGTGAAAGGTTGGGCTACATATATGTAACAGTTTGTATACAAAATGTGTGAAAGTGTAAAGAATACACTAACAACATTTATTTAGTGATTTAGCTCACCATTCAATAACTAGTCTATGGTTGTAAAGATATGTTCATATAATGGAGATATACATCAATGCGTCATCGATCTTACCTTGCAAAAGTACGTTTCCACTTAAACTAAAGGCAATCTTTTATCAGTTGCTTGGAACAGAAAAATAATTTACATTATCATTGTAATTTGTCCAAAACAACTATGCATCATGCCAATGTTTCCACTGCCAAACAAGATGGCCTAGGATGAATGATGTCACGTGTAAAGACTATTTGTTTTCAATCTTTTTATTGGACATAATTTTGTTACATTATCCAATGGGAATAGATCTATTATAAAGGTTTCTTTGACAGCAAAATGACAGCAAGGGGAGATGTGATTTTCCGAGCAGGACAGGTTAGATTTTTGTTCTGATCAATAACGAATGTATGACAAGCTACTTGTTTATGCACATACGGTGCCTATTGGTTATGTATTGTAGAAATTGCAAAGTATATAGCACCGTTTAAGATCATTTCCTCGTATTATCGCTCATAACAATATCACAGTGTCTTCCATTCTCAATCCATTCATTCATTCGTTGCAACATCGTCTTGCATACGTCTTAGGATTATTTTATCGTCAAGCACACTCACTATACACACCAAACAGTAGTTTCGTTTTTTGTTCAAATCACATTGAGGATGGAAATAAATCTAGTATAATTTTGTTTCCTTTCATTTTTCTCATATTCCCATACTTCACATCTAAGTTCTATACATTTCCATCTTAATATTGACAGTTTTATGGACAAATAATGATTTTTATTAATGTTTATTAATATTCTTAATGTTTTGCCGTTTTCTAGGATGGTAATGATAGTGACATATGGGATGATTCTGCCTTGATTAAAGCATATGATAATGCTGTTAATATTATGAAGGTAGGCAAAATTAAAAGATGAATAATCTGAATTATTTACTAAGTTTGGTTTTCATTGATTTTGTTGTGTCAATGAATTTGTTCTTTTCATTCAACATATATAATTTCAAACTTGAAAAGGACTCATGTTGAATTTACAATTTATTTTTTTGACAACAGGATAAACTAGCAGACAAAGATGACATAGAGGGTCACCATGGTTCTAAAGAGGATTCTACACATGACAAAAAACACAAAAAAGGAAGAAGAAGGCACAGAAAGAAAGAGAAAGCTAAACCAAAGATAACAGTAGGCTCAGCAATTTAATTTCAAATTGAGTGTAGCATAGCCAAAATATTGTGACTCTGTGAACATGTTTTGTCTCGTCCTTCTTTTTCTAGGTTGTCCTATTATTTTATTTTATGTGCTAGCCAACATAGATATGATGAACATTGGCTTATTTACCACCACATTTTTCTTTCCTCTAATGTACTGCAAAGTATGTTATTCTTAGACTATTGATTTGCTTGATCTGCTTTCAATTTAGTAATGTTTATGTTATGGATCACACTTTTAATATCACATATCAGATTTATAACTCTAACTTCAGTTAGACTCTAAGGAATTTAGCTGTGTAAAATACATGTCATAATTATTTTGGTTTAAAAAGGATTTGTATGATTATTATGCTAACAACATTCTGTTACAATGGTTTGTTTTTTGAAGTGGAAAGCTGGAGATGAATGCCTTGCAGTATACTCTGAAGATAACATGATTTATGAAGCTGTGATAAAATCAATCAATTATGAAACTGACACTTGTGTTGTTAAGTATATAGGCTATGGCAATGAAGAGGAACAAATTCTTGTAGATCTTTTGACACATGGAGCCAAGTTATCAAGAACAGATGGAGAAACACCTTCAGAGGTTTGTTAATGTTGATGTCCCAATTTATCTATTTCAAAAAACGTCTCCGAGTCATGATTATCTTTCTTTACTTTTGTGTTCTGCTATTAATTAAGATACAAAATTGAGTTGATTTTTAGTAATTACAATTTCAGATTTACGTTCCGATAACAATAAAGATTTTGCATGTAATGGGATAGACAATAATTCAAAGATTTCAACAAATATTTAAATAGAAAGGTTTCTTGCTGACAATTTTTTTTTTATAGGCAGAAAGCATGGATGTCAGTGCTTCTGAAAACACGCCAAGACGACACAAATCACACAGACCCAAAAGTGTTCCAAGTTCAGGCCATCATACACCTACTTCAAATCCTAGTTATAACAGTGGTTTTCCATTCTCAGGATTCAATCCTTTTCCAGGAATGCCACCTTCAATGCCTAATATGTTTCGAATGATGCCAGTAAGTTTTGACTAAATCCTATCATAAGAATAAAGAGTTAACAGTGGTATTACAACATAACTATGTAGACAGAGTCACACTCTGGGGTCAGATTTCCATGTATCACTGAGTTTTTAATATGACAAAAAATAAAAAGCTTTATTTTTATCTTGGTTTTGTTAAATATCAAGGATATTTCATCACCAGTTTGTGACTTTCATTCATAATCTCTCAAAAAACTGAAGATGTCACACACTGGTGACGAAATATCATTGATATAAAACAAAACAAATGTGGTCAGATTTCCTTTACCTTTTACGTAAAGACTTATAATTATCTGTATGTTTACAGTTATAACAGCTGTTCATTTTTTATTTTTGTGCATTTTTACAGCCTATGTTCCCCTCAGCCAGTCAGTCACCATTTGCAAACTTACCAGGTGTTTCAACAGTAAGTGTTCTCACTCTCATTCGTTCATAATCTTTCAAAAACCTAAATTATTGCCACAGCCATGTACTTGTATTTAGTGTAAATCAATTTTTTTCTAGCCATCAACATGAAAAATATAGTGATGATATATATTTTTCTTTTTATTGTTGAATCAATGCAACAGTGTAAAAAATGAATATGGTTACATGTTGTACATAGAAATCACAAAAAAAATGGTATTCCATTGATTTAGCCCATTTACCTGAAAATGTTGATTCAGGAATATTGCAGTTCCTGGCAAGATTGTTGACCATTAAAAGTATCAATATTATATGAAGTAATAGATGGTTCCTAAATTTACTTCAGCATTACAAATATTTGGAATATTTTAAAATTACACATCTAATTATTTGAAGACATAATTTTATGAATAATTTCTAGAATAAAAAGTGTCTTGTCTTATTCAGAGACTACCACACATACCACCACCTCCACCCATAAATGCAGAAGAAGTAGAAAATGATGAGGATTCTTTGTACAGTATGCTTATATCATGGTATATGAGTGGTTACCATACAGGATATCATCAGGTATGAACTGCATGAATTTTGTCCTAAATAAAAACAATGTCAATTTTGAAATTATGATTCAGTTTCAAATTCAAAGTATTGAGCCATCTTTTCTTTGTTATGTAGTGTATTTTGAATAATAAAAAGTAAATTTATATAGCACTTTCAATTTAGTGCTCAAAGGGCTTTACACACTTCATAAAAAGACAAAAATCAATATTATAGGCTAATCTAAATAAGAGGGATTTAAGGTGTTTTCTGAAGAAAATGCACTTTATACCGAGTAACTGTATACATTATGTAGTGAATGATCACAAAAAGAGCTTTCCATATCAACGTACTACCAACAAAATTACATTATTAATGTTTCCTCTTTCAAAGTAAAATTTTGCTGAACTATTTTTTTTCTTCTACACACAGGGTCTAAAACAAGGAAAGAATGCTGCGAAACTGAAAAAGAATTCAGACAATGATGGGAGTAGATAGCATTGATTTGAATCTTAGAACTTGTCGAGTGGAAGTCTTGGAGGAATCGATTAAACATTATTATTTGATATTAACTATTACTATAAAAACAAGACAAAATAACTGTTTTGTAAACAAAACTTTACAAATAAAGACACTTTTTTAAAAATGAGAATGAAGTTTATTAAATGTTCTGTCTGATATTTGTACAATTCAATAAAAAAAATATTTGACCTGCAAAGGAGACATGCCAGATGAAATATCAACCAATCAAGACAAAATTCATAGCTAACAAGTGGTTTTCTTCCATTAGCGAAAAAAGAAGTTTCTAAATTCTAAGGCTTTGATGCTCTCTATTCCCTTTCTTATTCTTCTTTTCAATAAAAGTCATCAGCAGGAGCATTATACAAGGATTACATTCTATCAGTCTCTATAATACATGTTAACTAAATCCTCTATTCCTTTACCAATTTTGTTAGTATTTTGACTTCCATGAATTTTCCCAAAATGATAAAAGCCATTGCCTCTTGCTTTTATCATGCTTATGCACCAGAAATCTTATAAAAAGAAACAATATCACTTTTCTGTTGTTGCCAAAGCAAGGTTGTCTGCTTTTATTCAATTGGTAGATTCCTTCTTAAAATTCCATGTTGTCCAGTTCGTATGTAGTTTATCATCATTCTGTAGTCCATATAATGTAAATGCTTTTTAAATAGTAAGTTAACAAAAAAGTTCCTTTACATTTAGCAAATATTTCTTCAGATGAAGAGATGGTGGCGCAATCACTGTTACTTGCCACCAGTTGCCCCACTTGATTCACCTTGTCCTTCTTGACTCTTCAGATCCTTTTGTACCTGCTTCTCTCTCATCCGCTGAGCATCCCTACATGAACATGAAAGATAAACAGTTGATAAATCTTTAAATTTGTATGAATCATACCAAATATGCTGTCTATTTGGTATGATTCAAAGGTGCCTTTGTCACAAATGAACAAAGACAAAAAATGGTTTGGTTAAAAGGGCACAATAATGTTGTTTTTGATCAATTGTGCGATAAGTTTTGATTTTGATTTTAAACCTTGCAATGCAATAAAACTATATATACATAAAAAAAGGGAAACAATTATATTAACTTAATTAACACAATTGAATAGTGAATCCACTGAATACCTTTCTTTTATTGCTGTTAATGACATGCCTTTATTGGCACCGGTCTCATTTGTTTTCTTCTGTTTAGCTGCTTGTTCATTTTTTTTGGCAGCCTTTTTGCGAGCAAGATCCCTCTGATTCCCACCTAAAGAAAAAAATCTGGGTTGATTATAACATGAAAGATAAACAGTTGAGTTGATAAATCTTAACTTCCATAAATGTTTATTACAGCTGCGAGTGAACAACTTTTAACGACCATCCCACTAATCATAGGGTGCAAGATGACATTCTCGAGCAAAAAAAAATGCTATGAATAATCAATACTTCCCAACTTACAAATTGTTTTATAACCCTTGTTTTGAGAAGGAAATGTCAAATGAAATCGGTGTACCATGACTTCTTCGACACAGAAATACCCCATCATGTAAATCCACAAGATATAAATTGCTTTAGTAAGATTTGGGTAGTTCTGAAGTTTGTAAAGTATATAACAAACACTTACGTGTCATGATGGAAAACCTTCCTTAGTTCCTTGTTTGTGGTATATTTAGGTAACGTAAAATATTTTTTGTTTTAATTTTTTGGTTTGCTTCTGAAATGTAATGCGCATGCGCAAGTATAAGGCTAACTTATAAGCGGATAACATTATCATTAGTTTAGTAAAAAAACATCCCAGATACGTAAATAATCATGGCTAATTTGATCACAGGCTTTATTAAAACTTAATTCCTATTCTAGGAAAATAGCATATTTTTCTTTCATATCCCCCAAAGGCAAAATATGTCGATTTTTTAACTTGTAAATGGTCCGATATTCTCAAATATATTGGGTGCGCTTTTTAAGTAAACCCTTTACTTTTTGATATATTTCGCAAATATTAGTTTCGAATCTTTTAACAGAGAAATTCGTAAACAATTTTCCCGGGAAACCTTCATTGAACAGGTAATATTGAACTTGTCAAAATAATGTTTGCTATCGTGCTCAGGGCCGCAATAGTGTCACAGCCTGTCTTTGATATTGCTAACTCATCAAGGTTTGAGGGAATTATTTTTGTATGCTTGAAGTTATAATGGTTCATTTAAACTTCAATGATATTTACAATTACATTGATGGTGGCTTAGGCTGAAGTTTTTTTTATGCCATCATTATTTTGTTTTTCAATGTTTATAAGTTTCCTTTTCTAGTTTCTAGCAAATTGATATTTGAGATGCCAAAATCCAAAGAACTAGTATCATCGGATTCAGACTCTGGGTCTGATGTTGAGGTGAGACGTTCATTCTTGAAAAAATATTTTACAAAAGAGGGGGGGGGAGGGGTTCCTTGGGAATTGGGATTGGGCCTTTTTAATTGTTTGGGACTTGGGATTTTCAGATT
>JAVSBT010453435.1:0-24033 GCA_033118115.1 Pharyngocirrus eroticus
TTTTTCCTTTCTTTGGACAAATCTTGCTATGCAGTTTTCAGTAAGTTATTGTAAGGCCAAATACACATTTAATGAGCATTTAATGAACATTTAATTAAAAAGAAAAAAAAATACTTTGAAAAAAAAATGTCTTTTCAGTTACTGTGTGTAATTGTATAGTAACTGAACAGACAACTAAAATAACCAATTTTCCCTTTCTTTGGACAAATCTTGCTATGCAGTTTTCAGTAAGATATTCTAAGGACAAAGACACATTTAATGAGCCTAATTAAAAAAAAAAAAAAATACTTTGGGAAAAAAATGTCTTTTCAGTTACTTTGTCACTTTTTCTGAGAATGGCCCTTATATTGTTTGTCCTTGCTTGCAAAGACGACCATGATTTCAATCAAATTCAGTTATTGATTTGATTTTGAAGTCATACACTACGCATGAGTTTGTTTATAGTGAAGAAGAGTTGCGCATTCTTCCACCTCACTCTCTAATCCTAATTTACCCTGATCCAGTCAAGACGTCTGGAGGTAAACCAAAATCGAATGTATACATTTCCTGAATAATTTTTTCTACAAAATTATCTAGAAAAATCTCACTACATGCATATTTTCATTTCAAAAATTGACAAATATCATAACTTTTTGTACAAAAATCAAAACAAAATATTATTTTTTTTCAAAAAAACATGGTATTGAAATAAAATAACATTATCTTTCAGAGCATGGAATTATCTACAAATATCTGATTTTAGCTTCAGTATTAAAACAATTATGGCAGTTGAAAGGAATTAAAATTGGGTAAATTTTGACAAAATCAATGAATTTGATGTTCTAAGCTTAAAATTGACAATGCAGAGACACCAAAGACAGTTTTGTAATCATTGTGATGTCCTTGATCATAATTAATCATAGAAGATAACAAACTGCAACAATTAAAACTTGCAATGGGTTATATTTTCAATAAACCTATATTTGTTTCTATAGCAAAATTGAAAGTCAATATTAATCTGATATTATTGGCTAAAAATGACTCATCAGAAAAGCTAAAAGCAGTTTTGTGATCAGTTTAAGGAGTGGGGGGGGGTGGGAGTCTAATTGCTTTTTTTTAATATGCATAAACATATGTTCAAAATTATCATTTTCAATAAAAAATAAAGCCATAAAAGATTATATTTTTGGCTTATCCTCAGCCACAGTTTGATTTGACTAAAATTTCTCTGCAATTGATTTAATATCTAAAAACATATTTTTTGTTAATTTTTTTAGGCCACATGGACATTTTTTAATTTTAGGATATCAAAAAAACTTAAACATCATCTTTTAGAGCATGCTTATAGCTTTAATAATAGTGTCTCAAAATAGTTATATGCCTTTTCAAAATGAAAATATGACAATTTGAAGTGACAAAAGGCACTGAAAAAAAATAACGTTTTGAAAGCTAAGTTTCAGCCCACTTTTGTCATTTCAAACAGCCACAAATTTCTTTTGAAAAGAGCTATATTCACAAAAAAATCATTATGTTAAAGGCTTAAAGCTATAAGCATGCTCTAAAAGACGATATTTTTGTTTCTTTGATATCTCAAAAAATAATTTCATGCAGCTTGAAAAAATGCATGTACAGTACCTAGCAATAATTTTCACTTACCATTTGTTCCAAATTGTGTTGTATTTGGAATAAACATTTTGTCAAATTATCCTCCCCGACAAACACAGGATACGTTGTTGGCTCTACAATCAGATCTTTGTAAATCAAATCTTGCAGTAAAATCCAGATCGAAGTGCATCGAACTCAGTTCTGACTGTATAGACTTATGGTCAATTTTACATCCAATGCCATTGTAAATAATAATAAAAATCTAATCAAAAAATAATCAAAGTCAAATGCCTATCCTTACCAAAGCACAACACAATCCACAACTTTGATTCCAGGCAGGTTTTAAAACAAAATCAAATTAAAAAGCTCATATCAAGCCTGAGCAAGATGATTCCAGATCTGACCTATGATTAACAGACATACATGTATTATGTACCTTCATTTTAACACTTTGAAGCAATGAAATTTTGTTCCATTGTCCATGAATATATTAGATCTATTATTGTAAAAACTGAGGGCTACCATTCAATACAGTAATAACATTATTCATAAAAGAGGTCAAAAAACCAGTTATTTCCAACATCATGACTATTTAAATAAAGCCCATATATAGTACATGACTTAAAGCGGTGTATACATTTGTGAGAAATTGGTATACTACAACCCTATACTTTAGCCCACAAACTCTTAAAGCTACTGATGTATATGTATACAGCGCTTTAATTTATCTGAATAAACTTCAGTTCAGCCTACGCGCGAGCTTTACTTGTTGTGCAATCATGAGTTTTTTAAGCGCGAGTGTGTACAAAATAAAAATTGGAGTACAGAAATGTCTTTTTGTCTATAGACTTCTACTCTAGAAGATGACAATCTCATCAAGCCATTTTATACAAATTTTTAGATGTTGTTCACAGTCTATCAGCTTCAAACATCTTGTTTTCAAATCATTAATATGAGGACAACACAGCAAGAATTCACAATCTAAATACGTCTCCAAACAAGGACATCCCAGCGACTCAAATGATACAATTTACTTTTTATCAACTGCACACGTAGTTACTATTGATTCCACGCTTCATGTACCTACTTTCTGTGTAAGTTATCCAAAAAAGTATCTCTTGCTAAGAGCAGGCCTTGAAATTACACGAGTGCGATCGCACCACACTCGCATCGCACTCGTAATTTTGAAAACACTGGTGCGTTTAATCGCACTCGTGAAAAAAAAAAAAATCAAAAAAAAAAATCAACTTGTTGCACCAAGGATTTTTCTAGATTTCAAGGCCTGTAAGAGTATATTCCTAGGACCAGCATTCAATGTGACAAGGTTCATATTACTGGCAGACCACTTGACCAAACTGTTTTAACCCCATAATGAAGTGTATGCCTGAAAACTTCAAATTTTAGTAATTTCCTTAATAAACATCTGCTTATAAGTATAGTAAACATATCTTTTATACCAACATGTAACACTAACAGAAGGAAGGAAACGATTGTCCTAAAGTCCTTTATTGTAGTGTAGTTGGAATAAGTGATGGGGTGGATATCATAATAAGGGGGATGTTCTATCATTTAGGATAGATATGGTATTTGGAATAAAGTTGGGTTTAAATGATTTTTTTAGGAAAAATTAGATCATAAGTATGCACTTGACTTTTTCAAAAAGCATTCAAGCATTATATGTAATGAAAAAATATCTTTGTTTCACAATGCTGCGATATGTCAAAGAATCAGTCTGTTATAAAACAAAAATAAAGGTATTCTTAGTGCACTTTCAATAAGCGAATATTTGGAGTATCTTAATTCTTCAATATAATTATGGTACAAAATGTAAATAAAAAAACTGCATTATTTCAATTATCACAATTCATTTTATTTGCAAAAAATAAAAAAGAATCTGAGCCAATGTTAAGAAGTTAGTAAACTATTCAACAGTTTAATAAGAGATCAAAAGTGTGAATCCAATTCTTTAAGCACAGAGTTTCTTTCTTTAATTTTTATTTGTCATTGATTTCGACAACTTCGTGAAGTTTTTCATTCATAGAATAAACAATTTGAAATAATATAAGACAAAAGCAGACAAAGAAATATTTGAATCAGAAAGGCTAGTTTTGTTTTTTTTAACTTCACAGCAGTAGTAGATTAGGTAAGTTCATATCTTAAATACTCTGCAATGTTTCTGTAATGTTTCATATCTTCATGAAAATTTGCATTTTGAAAAATCCATTTCTGGATGCTGAGTCATGAACCTGAAAAAATAAAATCACAATATTAGTATATGCTTCAAGGAGCATTTAGATTTAAATATGTGTCTAATAGCACCATTTCGAGATCGCAGCAACAGTGGCAGAGACCCTTCATAATACCCACAATTCAAACAAACTTATGGTGTTCACAGGGGGTAAAGCGAGGGGCTTTACTATAGGAGTTGCTCAAATAAGTAAACAAATAAGTAAATAAATGGGCATTATTGCTGGGATATATTTCATAAAACATTAACCAATTGATAGTATTTTATAGATCAATATGAGGAACAATCTATCTTTATTTTTTCAATACATAAAATGTCAGAATACATCTGTTAAAAATTTGGCTATTTTGACAGCACTCGGATCTCCATTTGGAATAGAGATCTATGTAGAATGCTTAGGATATCCTCTAGGATCGCTGCGATCCTGAAATGGTGCTATTGAAAGAGGCTGTTAACAACAAACAAAACACAGAAATTGAACAATATACATGTACATAACAATCATGTAATAATTATATGCATTTTAAATAGCCTACTGGTTAGGAAAAACCTGAAAGTTTGCAAATCATTTTTCAAAGATTAATTCTAAATGGAACATTACTTTTTAAGGACATCTTCTTTCTTTTGTTCATCTGATGTTGGCAAACCCATCTCCTTTTGTCTCTGGTCAAACATCATCTTTTCAACCATTCCTCTGGTTTCTCCATCCAGATCACCCAACTGTTATAACAAATCATATTCACTATTTAATATTCCTGGTGAAATATTCTCCAACTACATCTATGCTTACAAAGTATATGGCATTCTAATAAAATTTGACATCTTCAATATATAATTGAATTATATATAGTTGCTTTTTTCCATAATCATTCATAAATTCTTCCTTAAATATATCTTTTGATAGCAACAACAAAATAAATCAAAAAAGTAACAATACTTTCATCAAAATGGCCTATAGAGAGCAGAACCTCACAGATTTTATCAATCTACTTCTATTTACCTTTGAATTTTCTGGTTGGACTTTCTTTGTATTTATTTCGGGATCTGTAGTGACTAATTTTCCCCACCATTCCATCTTATTAACCTAAAGTGAAATATAAAATGTCAAAGTAAATAAATACAAATGACCAACAGTATCATGCGTTCATCCTCTGATGGTAAATTTCAAAATCATTGGGACGTTCAACCTGAGTTGTCTTACATTAGTTTAAATTTAAAGAAATGTTCAAAATGATAGGACCAGTTTGAAACGAAACTATACAAGAAATACAGCTCCAAACTTTCAAATTGTTCACAAGAAATACATTCTAGATCATAAATTTACATATATATCAGCAGTCAGTATTTATTTCTGTATTGAACCTTCTACCTCTTCCTGCTATAATACTATCATTTAAACATCTCACACATACCTTTTCTATGTTCAGAAGTATTTCTTTCTTGTCTTCAATACACCATGTGGATTCTTCCACTTTGATATCATTGTATAGTTCCTCATCTATTACTGGGGGGTGTCCTTTAAGACCCACTTTTAAGTGCTACAATACAATTAAAAAATGTTTGGCATAGACAGATATAATGCCACTTGATTATTTTTGCCATGTTTATCTAGCAAGCTCTCATATTTTTGAATCTCACCCTTAAACATGGAACTTAAAATTATATAAATTGAAAGTTTTAATTAATGATATTAATATAATTATGTTCTTTTGTTGAAACTAACTTTTCATTAGAGATGAATGTGATAAACTGATAATGTGAAGCACAAACCTTTTTTTGGATATTTACAACAACATCTTTCCCTTTGATGGCAAATGCTACTTTGAATGGAATTCTCACCTAAAGCATGATACAATTAAGCATTATTTGATATCAACAGTTGATATACTGTAAATGAATATTTCTATCTAGGTTTATAACAGTTCAATCGTTACAACATATTTGCATATAAAATTCACTGTAATACAGCATTCAGATATCCATTGACTTATTCACCTCCTATGATTTTTTTGAAAAAGTAATAATCCATCATTTTTAACAATTGAGGAATCCTGAACTCCAATGTTAGATCGAAAAAATATAATACATCTCAACTTACGTCAACTTCTTGCAATGTTTGTGTCCAGGAATAATTGGGTAAATCTGCGCCATTGCCAGAATTTGGTTTCATTTTACCCTTATCTTTTTCATCTTCTTCGTCCGAATCATCTTCCTGAAATTGACAAAAAAACTCTGATGTATTACCCTTGAAGCCTAAATCTTATGTAACTACTAACAATCCACCAGCGAATCACATGTGAAGCTTGTACAAGATTTACCTTCTTTGCATTTCCATTTTCTGCTGCTGGTGGTTCTCCACTCTCCCCAGGGACATCAGTCTTTTTCCCTTCCTGAGACAAAAATGAAAAGTTGAAAGCAGCTAATGAATATAACTTTAAAGAAGGCACAATGAAGAAATCAAAGTCATTAGAAGACGGTGACCTATCAGGGTGTGAATTAGATTTTCTTTGTGTGGGGTCCACATAGTATGTTTTCAAAGGAAATAGCAGCAATTTGAAAAAATCTGTGCAAAAATGAAATAAGTGTCAAGTAAAATAGATTCTGTCTATATGATCTTACAGATAATGAAAACTTGAATAATTTGTTGACATTCTAAGCAGTGCTACATGTGATCTTCTGGTAACAAAAGCATTGAAAGGATAAAATGGAGCAAATATGAAAATAACTTCACCTCTATTTCTTTCTGTAATCTTTCTGCTTCTTCATCAGTTAACTCTTTAATTTTTGGTTCGCCAGCTACCTGTTCTTGCCTTTTCTTCTCCTCTTCAGCTTTCTTTGCAATGCGTTCTTTTCTTTTCTTTTCGGCTGCTTCTCTTTCTTCCTTTTCTTTCTCTACTCTAGCTACAGCTTTTTTTTCATGGTTTCTGAATTTAGTAATTAGCATCTAGAATAAAAGAAAAAGCACACAAAAATAAACAATGTAATATAATTATATAAGCTTTTGACTAACTACTATTCTTTTCTCTTACATAGAGCTTTCAGTGACTACTGTCACCTTTGTCAATCTGATTCATCACATCATATGAGAAATCTAAACTAATCATGTTTCACAATTATTGAACAAGAAAAATAGATCTTACCTGTTCTGCCTCACCCTTTCCAGCACCTGTATAAAAATCAGTTTTTCTTGCAAGGAAACCAAATAGGGTATCCAATAACTGAAAGCAAGAAAACATATCAGTAGCCTTTAATTTATTCACTAACTCAGTAACTGAACTGCTTAAAGCAGTGTATACATTTGTGAGGAATTGGTATACTACTACCCTATACTTTATCCTAGGGTACAAATAAATCTATAGTCTGAATAGACTGAAAGAAGCCATACAATACTTTATCCCACAAACTCTTAAAGCTACTGGTGTATATGTATACAGCGCTTTAAACCACTCACATTACAGTTTATCTTATAATTATATACTAGTATTGTCAAAAAGTTGGACTTTCTAAAGAGAATTATTGTTTTGTGATCTTTGCATTCATCATACAAATTTGAACATGGTAGCTCATATGATATCCCTAGCTAGACTGATAATCTCAGTCAGTTTACCTGTGGAAGGGCTTGTGGACTGAGCAGAAACCAGAAATCTTTAAATTGGAAGCTTTAGGGATTTTGGTTTTAATCGTTTTTTGAAGTATTGAAAAAAAATTGTAAAATTACATAGATACATCACATCAAAAATCTTCACCTAAAAAATAAACAAATAATCTAGACAAATAATAAGACATTCAACTCATCGGTGTTAACTGTTATTAGTTTGAATAAGGTTGATTTTTTGCGTGTCAATGTGAATAGCCAACAACCTATGACAATCTAAGACCTGGCATTGCAATAAACAACTCTCTAGAATTTTCTAAACTGCAACTGCAGAATCATGTTCACAATCATACTCAAAGGTCTAAGACTAAGAGTAAGAGAATTAGGAATAGGCTTGTGACACGAAATAACTGTCAAGTGTCAGGGTCCCATTCGTGGATATCATTCTATGGGAGAAGCGAATATTCCAGAAATCAATCAACTGAGTCTCTAAAGGTTATCTCTTTCATTTAACAAAACCACACCTCTTGCACTCCGCCTTCACATTGTGATGCCATGGAAAGCAACATTCCGTCAAATCTTTCTGGGTCTGCCATGATGGTTTGTAATCTCACTATACGAGACTTACCGGCGTGAGTCCTAGTACGCAGGTGTCGTCTCCAATGAAGCCGAGCCTTGGCTTTTAGCCAGAATGACAGAAGGCTACATCAACGACGATTTCGTCTTACAGGGCAGGAAAACGCCCCTCTGGTAAGAAATAATGAATGTTATATATGTAAAAGAAGTTCGCTTTTCTATATCTTGGTTTTTTATACCCCATCGTTAGTTTATTTGGGAGTGTGCAGCACCTAAATGTAGCATAGATACCATTTCCCTGCTTGTGAACAAGCGTGACAGTACCATCATACAGTGTACTGTATAATAGATTAGATGTAGATGTTTGTACACTAAAATGATTTTGAAGAAGACTATTTTTCATTTTGTTTTCTCAAATGAGTTTTAATAGGTGAAACTATCTTGTACTACAAATATGAACAGTCATGTGTATGTATGCCTACTTTCAAAGTTATATAGGGTTCTCTATTTTGTTCAGACACCTGCAGGCTGCATGGCAAATGATGGTCATGTCCATTGGTTGTGTGTGGAAAAACTATCCTTAAAGTAATATCTGTCCTTGCAGAGGTAATTTTTAAAGGGGCCATAGGAAACCTCCAGTGCAGATAGAAAAATTAGATAAGCTATTACAATCTATGTCATTTATCTTGATGCAACTCTAGTCGCAAACCACTGCATGTACACTGTAATGTGTAGTACAAGATTTATCATGGCATACCAAAAGACAAATCAATAAATTGATATGTACGCGGACAAGGTAAAAAAAAAAGGAAACAAGGGGCTATAAATTAGTCCAATGATATTATTGATTAGAACAACAACACGCTTGAGTTTGCATTCTTAAAACATAGAATTCTCACATTGTGGTTATTTGGATACTGACATGGGAAAGGTGTTTTTTCCGTTTACCTGGTATACATTTTATCTTTACATTACTTATACGACATTATGTAGAAGTTACATTATGTGATTAATCCATCAACAGTCTGCTTTAATAATTTAACAATATATCAATATAAGATCTAAATTATAAAAGTTTCATATTTACAGCTTGCAAAGTATGGTAAATAGACGAATAGAAATTTGAAAAATACTTTCATAAAACTTCCAACATCAACCCAACACAGTACTGGCTTTATAATATACTGGTTGAATAAATACTTCACTGCTTAATTTTTACTACAATTTAAGTGAAGCAAAAGTTTTTATGATTTAACAATATTAATTACCAGGATGCCTATAGGTGATTGTTTGTGTTCCTTCAACTTTTTGTTTCTTTTGGCTTTATTGCAAGAAAAATATTCTATAATAGTAATTAAAGAGAGCACTGACAATTAATGGGGGAGGGGTGGTATTAAGGATGACCAACTTTCAAAATTATTAGAATTAGTAGCTCTCTCCAAATATAAGAAAAAAAATACTTTCAATAATTTATGTTTGTTTGTTTGTTTTTCTTTTGGTGAATGGTATTCACCGAGGATAGCACATAAAAGTCTGAGACTTATTTCCAATGTAGTCCTCCCCAAAGCCTTTAATTTAGCCAGTTTTGGTCCTCTGAACTTGAGAGCCATGAACAAATTATTGCCTTGCCCGGGGTTTGAACCCTGGATGCTGGATTGATGATTAGCTACACTGACCACTACACCATGGAAGCCCTGTTGATAGTTTTATGAAGTCCATAGCTATTTAGATTTATCGGAGATTGAATTTGTCCTCATTTAAAATAGCTTTATTGGGATCCCGGGAACGCATTACTAACTTTTTTATGTAGTTGCTCATTTATCTGATTTATAAAATAAAAAGAATCAACATTATACAGAAATTAGATTACATTTTTGCTAAACATATAAGTCACACTTGTACTCTGATATGTTCCATGTATAGTACTATTATAAAAAGGTTTAAAGTCTTTTGAACTGTTCCCCTCTTCTCTGTTTGCTTAAAGTTTAGATCTGTCCAATTTGTCATGAAAAGAAGTTAAACATAACTCTACTGTCAATGCCATTCCTACATATCATCATGCCTATCCAGTCATTCAAGTGTTTATCACCTTTGAAGTTAACACTCAGTCATCTATTAATGTTGGTGGCCTGAATCCATAATGCTATATGTCAACTGCATGTAGGTGTACTTATAAAAGACTTGTTTCAAAGTCTTCTACACTCCATTTTGACCATGGAGTGGTTGGAAGTATTACCAGGCTAAGTTATGATTGGAGTGTAACTTATTTATTTTTTTAAACACACTAAAGGTATGTTAATGACTATGCTATAGAAATTATATATAAAAAGAAATGTTTAATTTTAAGTATACATATACTGTTAAATTAATGTTTAATTCTATCTTTGCTACATCATGTTTTATGCCTTTTTGGCATTGCTGAACAGTTATGACTTATATATAACAGGCATAAAATAGAATTGTAAAAATGTATTTTTTTGGCCATCTGCCAAACAATAACAATGTATGACAGAAATGTTAAACAGTCTATTTTGTTCTATAGACTTAAAGGCTTAGGACATTAATATTCTGGTTACCATATACTGTTCTTTGGCAGGGACAAGAGCCGTTTTTGCAGTAGTATTAAATGTTGAATATTTTTCTGTCTTCACAATACATCGGCATTGAAAAGTATAGAGTTGTATGACTGATAGTATTTGTATTGCTAAAGTCAGGGTTAAGAACGAGCCAATTGGGAGTTACTTCATTGAGCATGAATATGGTGTATGCTAGTACACAATTATTAATGCCCTTGAGGAAATTTCAGCAATTAAAAGGTTAAGAGAAGTCAATGCTGTGGAGATCACATGGATTTATGAAAGACTCGGAATTTAAATTATTCTTTATTTCAAATGGTTTGTGTTATAAAAATATTTGACTTTATTTTTCTTTGGGCATTTGATTTTTGCTTCATCTTATTTTATGTTTGGAGTCGTTCTTGTTGTCTTTGAAGAGATTTGGATAATTTCCAAAATCTCATCTTACAAATGCAACACTGGAAATTTCTTGTACACCTTTTTCTGGCACATTATAGTTTTATATCTTATTTTATGTAGGATAAAAGCAACTCCGAGATGTAAGTGTTGAATTAAAAAAAATTGCAAATGAATTCAAAAATGAATATATTTGGAGTTGCCTTTAACCTTCTTCATGTCAAATTGCTGTCTGGCACTGATATTTTATTCTATGTAATTGAATGATTCAATTATTATTCTTTGTATCTTTTTTTTCTAGGGAAAGATCTGGATACTTTCCAAACTCGCAGTTGACAAATACAACGCTGAGACTGTCTCAGACTTCTCTTTACCATCCAGACAATTACCGTGATTTACAACCTTCTGTCCAGGACAAATATGGAGATACAGTGGTTCACATGTCACCGTCACAAGTTAATGGTAGTTTAAATGGATATGATTCCTCTTCCCATTACTTATGGGAAAGTCACAACATGATGAAATCTTCAAGTTCTAGAGCCAATCAAAATGGCACAAATATTTTTGCGAATCATAATGGCACATCAGAGCCTTTAACAAATGGAAATTTAGATGCAGAAGTGGCGGATATTAATAACACTCATACAGATTCAGATACCAGTGGATCATTATCTGGAGCACCGCCCAAAGCTGGGGATTCCAAGTGGTACACAAGACCGCTTCACTTAGACAGAAAGGAATATCCTGCTCTTCAGGATGTAGGTTTATCTGCAAGGGATTTGACCCCAGTATCTAGGTCAGTAGGAACAATTGGAGCTGCTGAAGCAGCCAGGCGAGTAGCAAACACTCGGGTAATGTCAGCCAAAGAAATGGAAGATTTTCCTCTCACTTCCGCGGATCACTTAGCAAGGGAATACTTTCCTCTTACACTTGGTGCTGCTTATACCCTTAGGTCACATGACCCTTCCACTTCCAAATCTGCAGTGACATTGTCCCCAGAAGCTAAGGGGCTTCCAAAACCTAACCCCAGCCCATGGAAGCCCAAACGCTCAAAGTCGCCTAACAGAAAAAGACCTGGAAGTGCTCATTCTTCATCCAGCTCAAACTCCAGGAATTCTAGGAGTTCAAAGAGTTCACTTGACAAGTTGTACCTCATGACAGCAGAAATGCCTGCAATAGGTAAGAGATTAGCAATTTCCATTCAGGCAAAATCTTCCCACCACAATGTTCTTTTGTAGACCAATCAGCTTTGGGGTATCTTTTAAATCATAAATGTTAAATGCATGAATCAGGTAAAAACCCGGTGAATGGTTCCACTCATTACGCAAAAGCAACATCATTAAATATTTGCAACGGTAAAGGCATTGTGCATGGGATTAAGAATTCTTCTTTTCGGCTTATATTTCAGATAATTTGCCATCTTTTTTCTTGATAAAATTAGCTACCACTTCCAAAAAAAAGGCTTTATTTCATAATAATCTTTCAGAGGTCAGAGCTGTTACAAGAAATATCCCTCAAAAATGAGAAAATTGCACTTTAAAGCTAGTCCTATTAGGGATAATACTATAATACATACAGTAATCTTTTTGGCAATCACTATTTATACTATACAGTGACAGAACTAATTCTTAATGGCCCATGCTTGGCAGTATCTTGTGTGCCTGCCCTGAGCATGTCCAGATTATTGGTCTATTTACTCATATATGGCAGTTCAATATCTCCACAGATCTTATGAATAAGGGACTTGGCAATTATTCTTTTGTATTCCATATAAAAATCAATAAACAAATTTATCATTTTGATGCTTTGTAGATTCTCAAAATTAAAAAATATAATTGAACTAGAAACTTTTCCGATCAGTGTTATAATGGTGTTAGATAATAAGCAATATTCAAGCAAAAAAAACCCGAGTCCAAATAGTCAAATTGTAAAAGTTTAAATTATGCCAACTATGATTTTTTTAAAGATATATGGCAAAATGGTATATATGTTGCAGTCTGTCAAATAGATGAAATATATATTCAATAAAATGCATATATTTCTGGAAAAATTGAAGAACAGAAATAGTCTATTATACAATGAGGTAGTGGGGAATCATTTTTAACTTTGCAAATGATTAAGTTTGGACAAACATAGTTGACTATATACTATAAAACTTATTATGGTGCAAAATCTACCTTTGGGTTGAGATACCTATTCATGTTAATAAAACTATTGATCCCTAAAAATTCTTGACAAAGTCTAACTATGCACAGTTATAATCTTGAAGTGGACTTTCATTAGACTTGTGCATGGTCTTATCTCATATAACTCTGATATTATATTTCTCAAGGGAATTACTCTATACAGAGTGCTACTGTGTCGCACCTACTTGTTGTTTCATATCAATCGGAAAGATGACATCAAACACCTTGATTTATAACATGATTGCATTCTTAATTTTGGTCAAACATGATTTCTCCTCATCAGGTGGACAGTTGAAGTAGATTGGTTGTACTTTGTAGTGAATGGTCAGATATACGCAAAGCAATGTTGAATCAATTTTCTCTCAAGGAATGTTGATATTCATAATCCAATTTATGTTGTTTGTTTCTTTGTCTCGGGGAATGCAGAAATTCAATGATTCATGATTATTTTGAAAACTCTTTTGCTAAAAGACTGTGGAAAGGTTTAGTGTAGTATATTGCAGTGCCAGAGAACTGGGTCCATTGGCACTAAAGATAATAGAATGTTAAAGACCATATTCTATAGCTTGAATCAATGGGACCTCAGGATTATAAGCTTATTGTGCTGCATATTTTTAGAATTCTGTCCCCCCTTTTCTACTGTATTCTCATCTCTTAAAAAGCAAAATCAGCATGAAGAAATTCCTACAAATTCACTTTGAAACTGTTGATATAAAACTTCAACTAAATCTTCATTTTTTTCCCTGTTATTTAATGCAAAGTTTGCTGGTATATCTAAGTATTAAGTTTTATTTTTAAATAACTTTTGATAACTGTGGAAGATCACAATAACCTGTTAAGCTATTACTCAGTTAAAATAACAGTACAAACTGAGAACTGTTACAATTAGATAAAATTCGTATAGGAATGTGACTGTCTTACTCTCAGATTTACAGATTGAGCTGCTTTGTTCATTCAACTGAAGTTTACATTATTAGCAAAAATGTGATTGGTTCCAAAATTCATAGTGGAGAATTTATAGCCAGTAATATTGTCATAAAAACTGTTTGTATAGATAGATACTTTTTTAGGTGGATTTTTTTTCTCCATGTTATGAAAGTGTTTTGCAGATTAACCTTTTCATACTGAGTCAGATTAGCAAAAGAATAATTGTTAATCTCTTCAAACTTTGAAATGACACTTAAAACAAAGGGTTACAATGATACATAGGGCTATGTCAAATATTTGAGTGTTATTTTTTTTTTCAAAAGGGAACTTTGGGTCCTGATAATTTTAGACTGTCATGTTTGAGTTGTCTACAGACTGAGCGAATCAGGAATTTTACTTGTTATAAAGACAGCCTGGGAAAGCAAACCCACTGTCAATCTGTTTGGATCATTTGTGTAGGTTCTGAAATAAATTCCATATTGATTGTACAACCTACTGAACAAGACCCCTTTTTAGGACTTGTTATTACAGGCCTGTAAGAACTCTCTTTTATAGTGGGGGTGTAAGTGATGTTGAACAAATAAATAACCTTTTGGTATCGTATAAAGTGGGTCTGCTTGATATTTTTTATGACTTCTGTCTTTCTAATAAGTGTGTTTCAAACCGAATATCTTTTTTCTGTTTTTTTATCACTTTATATAATACTATGCATAAGTTCTGCTTTCAAACCTATTATTTTGTTTATATATACATGTATGTACACATTTAAAAAAAGACAATTTCTCAGAAGCAAACATTGGTGTGTACAGACATTATCTTATAAGCTTCAAAAAGCCAACTATAATAATGAATTACTACACTAAATATTACAATGAATAACTACACACTAAATATCATAATGAATAACTACACCAAATATTGTAATGAATAACTACACCAAATATTATTATATATAACTACACCAGATATTATAATGAATAACACATATTGTAAAGGAGCCTAAAAATGTATCCCCCCTCCCCAAGTTCTCTAAGTAGGTATACGTTTGCCATTTCATTTCCTAATTCTTTTGGTTTAGGCTGAATCATGTCTAGATCTTATCTCATCTAATTAAAGATAGTAAGGTCATAGTAAGGTCATGATATGTATGTGGATTTGTATACAATTCATGAATAGTTCACCAGGTATGAAGGCATTTGACAATAACATTTTCTGTTTTAGAAGGGTCCTTGATTGTTTCTGTAGTGGTGCTCACAAGGTTATAAAGAAATACTCTACAACTAGTTTGTAATCTTACTAAGTTATCGCTATATTGCTACGTTGTAAAAACAATCTATTATACCTTAAACAGTGAAAAGAAAGTGTTCAAGGATATCATGGAGATGTTTTCTTGAGCTAAAATATGTCTAAAACCAAGTGACAAAATATTATAAGTCTGCCATAATGACCTTCACCTTTGTTACAAATCAAATGACAATCCACAACATACTTATTCTCAGCAATTCTGTGGTAGCCATCCAAGTAAGGAATAGATAGAGTTTGACAGAACTTAGAATTAGAAAAGGGAAGATTAGGTAGTTTCTTCTGCACCTTGTAAAGTTTTAACAATATTGATTTTAATCCTTCTACAATTTTTGGACTGTGTCTTACAGTGGCTAGTTATTTCCATGATAAAGTCTAATTGGTTCTCAGATGGAAAAACTCCTGACTAATAATAATATTGCATGTTCGCGTTAGCTGTCTAGCTTTCGCATATGCACCTCTGAGTCTGATTCCAATACTTATTATATATTTACATTTCACAAAAAGAGTGCCGTGACAATCTGTCATTGGCAAAAACTCCTGACTATAACTCTATAACTCACCAACTTAAAAAAAACACTGCCCTTTCCCTTTCCCTACAATCCTATACTTATATAACAAGTGTTATTTAAACTCCACCCTGACCTAGAAACTCAAGTTTTTTGACAGTTTCCCACCCCCATACATTACTTTAAGCATAATGTGATTTTAAACCTGATCTGAATACTAAAGAAGGCATCATTTCTTTCCAACTATTTTCATAAACTCTACAACCTTACCTAATATTTGAGTCATTTTATTATGAAGTCATTATTTATTTTTACTTTTACAACTCCTCAATTTTAATACTTAAGATGTTGTAGTACCCCATAAAGCCCTTGCACACTTTTTTGTATCTCCAAGACTCTGCCATTCCCCCAAGAATGTGTGGTCAAGGTTCTACTGTCAATTAGCTTTGTATGACCCCGCCCACTTTACAACCTATCTTGCAAATAGTGTAGACATCTTGTGTCAACAGGCACTTGAGAAATGAGTATGCAATTTAAATTGATGATATCTAAGTTAATGTTTGTAGATCAGAACATCTTCATATCTGATTTTTATTTTATGTTTGTCTTATAGTTTTACTTTTAGGGTGTGAACAATGTATAACTTTTCATTGTGTTCAGTCAGTATGCAATTTCACTCTAGGACACCCAGATCAGAGGTAGTATCAATGCTGATAGAATTTGTGAATCTTCTACTTGACAGACTATCATTATGATGATAATGATAATTGCAATAATGCCTATAAAATAGGATTGTACCAAGCACTTAAAGACATTTAAATCATATCATAGATACCAGTTCAAAGGCATTTTTTTAACATTCATTTCCTAGAACCGTTATAAACATCATAATTATGAAATTCACTTTTATTTAATCTTTCAATGTCAAAATCTAAAATATTTACATCCATATTTGTACAAAACTCAATAGAAATGATGCTTGCACTGGGAAACATAAAACAAGATTTTAGCCTCATTTAACCCACACAGAATATTCAACGTTTTACATCTCAATTCCTGGAATTCGTATTGTACAAGATGTCCATTGGAATTTACTTTTGTTAATTAACTCCTAAAACAAAACTGATGCTTGAATCAACCTGTTTATAAATGGAAAGCAAATTATTATGCATTTTAAGCCATTATTGGCGCTGTGCTGGAATTCAATTGTTATTCATAATTTATCATATATACATTATTTTAGTTTTATTGTAGTATGTATAATTCAGCAATTGTTTTCTATTACAATAGCGCTCTAAAAGGCATTGAAATGTGAGGTATATTTTACGGTCTTTTTGGGAATGCTATTGACTGTAAGTTAGGCTACGTAAGATAGTGTGTAGCAAACAAATTAACAAAAGTGTACATAGTGCATTTTCTCTAGCTTTAAAGCTACATTTCAAAATCAAATAATAAAAAAAGAAAATTCCTGGCAAGAGAGGTTGATAAACTGTTGAAAATCTTCCAGTGAATGAAAATGTGGGATGGCAGCTATGGACAAATATTCTCCAAACCAGAGTGGGGGCCAGAGGGGGGTGGGCAGGTCAAGTGACCTGTCAATGTCCACAACGACATGTAGAGGAGGACATTCAAGTCAATTGGCATAATGACTGTCCAAAGCTTTCTGATGTTAGCAATTTTAGCCAGTTGTAATGTTGCCTTTTGATAATAAATATCTGTCCTGTTTTGTTATACCCCTCTTTAAGAAATCTACACTGAGTATTAACTGACCAACTAGGATGAGTAAAAGTGATTCCCCAAGAGTCAATTGACTCATGAAAGTGCTGGACTCCATTTAATGAGTCAGTTTGACTGTTGGTGAAGTCACTTTCAATCATCCTAGTTGGTCAGTTGACTCACTTTGACTTAACATGACATAGGGGACTCCCTTTTAAGTCTGATTCAGTGTAGCCTACTATAGAGTCAATTAGTTGTTCAAATTTCACTTCTGGGAATGATAGAGCAAGGGAAAACATCCTGAAACTTGAGCAAAAAAACAGAAGATATCAAATGATACAGGTCATAAGTTCTACAATCCAGATCATTCCATGAATAAAAGTAAGCACATTATCACAAATGTTTCTCACTAATCTATCATATTTTTTAAACAATTACTGCTAAAAACTTCTTGATGAGGATTTTCATCTCCTCCATAATGGGCCATTATAAACCTGACAATCAATTAATGAAGATAAAAATCACATTAGCGTGATCAATTGTACATTACACGAGTTATTTTTGTGAAAACTTTTTCTTCAAGTTTTAAATAAAACCGATTGGATTTTGAACCCTTTTGTGGTGTATAATTTAGGCTAATTTGAATTCATCATCATGGTGTAGCATTAATCTATTATCATTTGTTAAGCTGTGTATTGGTGGGTCAATTGTAGATTATGTCATGTGTGTATATATGCATGTATAATTTGTTCATAAATATCTTATCTATGATAGTTTATTGTTATGATATGCTGATGTAATATGTGACATTAAAATGACAATGCTTGTAAAGCTATACTGATGTGATTACCTGCATGCATAATAATGATAACCCAATGCAAATATAAACATGATATTGTTATTGTTCATACTTTACTAAAATTATGATGATGATGTCCGTCAAAGGTGGAAATTACCATGAGGAAAAAAATGCAGAAACATTGGTCAAAACATTTATTGCTAACTTTTAGCTACTATTTTGGATACTCTTGGACAAAAGTTGCTTAATTTATTTTTGTTTCAGAACCAAATAAACTCATTGTATGCCCAGTCTTGACTTACTTGACTTAAAAGATCTTATGAGCCTTTTGGCGCATAGGGACACACATTTATCTATGGTAGTGTTCCATGATCTCTTATCTTTGGCCAAGGTATATGCTCAGTTTGTCAATGGCCTGACTCCCTTGTAAAATCATTCAAAAATATCAATAGAAGACTTTCACAAGTCGGGTTTTTTGGAGGGCATAAAATCTGGAATAAAACTTAGAGGTATCATTTCCTGTCCATTAATATATATTATGTATGAATAGGAGGAGCATTAAAACTGACATAACTATTTGTAAAGTTTACAATCTGATAAATATGCTTGATAAAAAAGTACAAATTGTAACCTGAATTCAACAACAAAATGTCCAATTGAACAATTTAGCTAACTGTTTTACTTAACTATCAATAATTAAACACAGTTACAGTCAATCTGGCAAAAAATGATTTGAACCGTAGTAGAATTTAATTAAAATCTATTTGTCAAAACACTTTGGCACTGAGCCAGTATCATAAAAGTAACTCTTGTCAACAACTGGATGAAGCTCATGCCGAAAGAGGTCTCTTTGAGTTGAATTAGAATATGAATATCGCAATCAATACTTTATAGTTGTTATTTTAGATTCATGAATTCATATTCATTTAGCATTAATAGTGTTAGATATGACATTGATTGATTACAAAACTCAAGGTAGTATTCTAACATCTTATACTATATTTATGATACTCACAATGTGATATTTACATGCATATTTGTGTCCGCGGCATTATGTATACATGTGTATTTTAAATTATAATGGAAGATTGAAGAGACATACTCAAGCAGAAATCAGATGGAAAAAAAGCTTAATGTTGAATTTTGGATCACAATGTTTTACTATGAATCAATAGTGGAAATTAACAACACTAGATAGTGTTGATACCAGATCAACACCGAAATCAATTCAAAGGATTGATTCAATACTATTTTTTCTAACATGGCAATTTAGCTTATGGGAGGCAAACCTTTTGCTTTTACATGTACTTATATACAATTGTCTATGATATTCCTGGAAAAGATCCAATTTATCATGGATCAATTCACTTCATAAATACCTATTTTTATGATGAAAAATAATCAAGCCCAGATCTGTTTTAAGCTATACCCCCATCATAACCTATAGCCAATCATGGTAATAGCCTAGACCCACAATCCTTTATTCCATTTTATATTTTTAGCTTTCAGCATTGTTTTCCTAGAATCCAATACCTTTGTGTACCATGTTTTTCTTAATTTAGTAGGTTTTGACTGAAAACATGCTGAAACAATTGTAGTTGTATTAGGTTTCAATCTCATGGGTAATCTTGTTTTTGCAAATATTTCCTCTTTCCTATAATGGTATACATTCAAGGACATATGTAGCTTCCTCAATGTACTTGATGTCACCAAAATCAATGCTACAAGAAGGTCTATACATAAAACCTTTTCAATTATACATTTCTCAAGAACTATTGTCTCTAGGGCATATTGATCTGAAAAAATCTAGGTCATGTCATAAAATACTCACGGTTTGTAAAAATGTTGTCAGTTGTGGTTTGATATAAAATGGTAGGGTTTTTATTCTAGCTAGGTTTTGTAGAGCTATCAGTAAATGAGCCAGGATTTATCTTTGCTTGACAAGTTGTAACAGCAGGGAATAATATAGTGCCGCAAACTTGATTAGCAATTTTAGGATTTTGCATTGTAGTTTTTAGCTATGCAAGGTTTAATCTGGTGAAATTTGTGTAGCAAACTGCTATGCGAATCAAGGTATATTATGCCCGGACAATGTCAATGCTACCTTTTATTAAGGCCTGTTTACACAATCTTTTTTGTTCCTGCATTTTAGCAACGATTCTTAAAGGACTTCAACAATAGGTAATCATTGTTAATGCATTTCCAATTTCCAAATTGCCGTTGTTTGTCCTTGTTTTTTCAAAACTTAAAAAAGGGGCTTAAACCCTATTGCATGGGGCCACACAATGTATCTTGTTGTTCATGCATGCACAATCTGCAATGTTAAGTGTAGTACAGGAAAATCTACCTTTAATTTTTTAGGGGATATATTGATCGTGTGAAGGTGCAAGTTACTGGTGGTCCAGTCAAACCAGGCATGTTCTATCCCCCATAGTAAAGTATAGTGCAGCCCACCTGAAATGTTCAAATGTCAGCCATTTCCTTAAACACGCTATTTGTTCTGCCACAAAAAATTGAATTTGCTTCAAGAATGATAGATGGATTTCAAAACTTTTTTCCCACCACTTTTGATTGCCACCATTGACCTTATAAGCTCTGAAGGCTGACCTGGTTTGTTATTACTTTACATGTGACCTTAGCATTTGTACTGATTAATTATATCTACATGATGATCGGTAGCCGTAGTATGGAATTCAGGCTTGAAATATGTGAATATTAATATTCTCATAACATTTATATTTCAAGCTATCAAATATAGCTTTAAATCAAACAAGTTTTGAAGTTTTACAATAATAAATACCAAATTATCGCACATTCAGACATGTAGAAGGAGTCGCAAATTAAATAATGAGATTTTACAGAACAAATTCTTTATACACATAGACTAAATAAATGAGCATCTAAATCAAACTCCTTATCTTATCCTTTGTGATAAGTTTTACCATTTCTTTCATATCTTTCAAATGTATTAGGCGTTTCATATTTCTCATCATAAAACAGTACATTATTGTTATGCAGTATGAAATAAAGATCTTTCATCATAATCAGTAAAGATGGACATTGAGTAGGCTAAATTTGAAGGGGATTCACACTTGACTTTGAGAGATGGATCCTGACATGTTCTGGGATTGACCCCTCTGATGTGTCACTCAGGGTGGGAATTGGAATTTTCTGTCTGAGGGACCTTGTAACATGTTTATGAAGGATATGGCTAATATTTGAAAAATTCTGAGTAACCTGGTAATATTGTACAATGGGGAAAAAGTGTCTGGTCCATAAAGACCCTGAATATTGCAGACTGGTAAACTTTCCAATCGAAAATTGGTATTTGCCAAATTAATGCTGGGGTTCAATGTGACCTCTTGTTAGTGAACTTTAAATTGTTATCAGTGCATGATTCATATTTCACCTTATGATGGTAGACAATATTGCTTACTGATCAGCATAGGGATTAATCCCAATGAGATCTGCCATTCTGTAAGTATTCACACTAATTGTTCCAAGCAGGATTAGTTCAGATGGGACAGTTCAAGTGTGAATTAACTATTTCTCTTGATACTAAGGGCAATAGTTGTTATGATAAAAAGGTCAAATGTCAAACTTATACAGGAGTGATAATGAGGTCAAGCTAAGGTAATTAGTTTCATGATATGTATTACAGGAAATAAAGTTTCAATTACAGGTATTATTTACAGTAAAGCACAAATTGTATCAGATACAAAATATAATATTGACATTTAATATGACGAGGCCTTGTATACTCTGGAGAGTTGTTTCAAGGTACACCATCATGAGATTTTGGGGTAGATTTTGGATTTTGTTTTTCACCTTGCCAAACAGCATTTTTGTTGCACTTTTATTTTTCAAAGATGCAGGTACAATGCATAGCTTGGTTTGGCGGCCTGTTATCTAATTCAAACATTGATTTTTAGGGGTTTTCTTGAACTGCACGGCCATTAGCCTTTAAGTAGCAAGTCCTATAGATCTTTAAGCTGTTGTTACCTTCAATTCATGCATATAGATTAACATCCTCTCACATACTTACTTCATTAATTACACACAATGTCATAAAAAGTGAATCAATTTTTTTATTATCTTTTGCCACCTGAAACATTGCATTCTTCCCCCAGGCAAGCTGTACATTAGGGTGCCCTAGGAATGACCTCCAAGTCTGATATATGTATCCTTGATGACTTGAAACATGTAGGTTTCAAACCGCATATCTTTTTTGTCATAATGTCATATGTTTCAAGTCATCAAGAACTTCCTTCAGGGTTTATTTCAAAAGTGGTATATGTGAGCTGGATAAATTTCGATGATATGGATGATGCCTTATTCACAGTCTATAACTGTGATGTCATTCTATAGAAGTGACATGACATTATTCTATTTAGAGCATTCTTCATTCCATTATCATTTTTTTTCTGGATCACTTATTCACATCGTTTACATTGTGTCTAAAAATAGGGACTTTTCAGGAATTTGGTATTGATCCCGAAGAGTCATCAATAGAACTGAGGTTGTTTTTTTGTTGTTGACATAAGTGTTTTTGAATGCGATTTCTTTGATGTCTTCTTGAACTTTTGTCAAAAAGATCAAGTCATAAAAAAACACCTGTCATTATGTTTTTTTGGATTTGATGACACACAGGATAACTTTGACGGACAGTATCAAAAGAATAAATTCACTTGCAAATGATCTTCTTTTGATTTTTATTAGGTTATTATTCGTGTACAGGAGATAAGACATGAGACGAGATTTACCAAGGGATTAGAGACTTTTGTCAATACGCTAGTTTTTCTATTTTTTTCCCTTATTTGTCTACCTCTTGATAGCAAATGGTAGCAGTAAATAATCCTCAATTGTATGACAGGCATTTATTCTGTCTTACAACGAGTCAGACATATTTAGTATTATTTACGAAAGAAGATATCTTTGCATTGATTCTTTGAACAATGGCCCCCCTTTTCTATGCAAATCAAATGAGTTGAGCTACATGTAAAATAAGGTGGATATTTTAATGTTTGCTAATTGTCTTGCGCTGGAATAAGTCCAAATGAACTTTTTTTATTCAATGTTCCTTCATTGTACTTAAGGGCAGCCTGACATTGATGTTTAACCCAATCCAGAGTCATCCAAATTCTTGGAAGTGTTTTCTTTCATTTTATCTCAAAGTTAAAAGCAATGTATGTGGATTGATTTTTCTTTCATTGCACAAAGAATAAAACCAGCATGACTTTTCTTTTTACCATTTATTTGGAATTTAGAATATCATACACAGTTATCAAGCTGTAATATCATATCAGCAAGTAAGGCCAAGGTAGATAACTGATATCTGAATCCAAAAAGTAATTACTTCTACAAAATATTGAACATATTAGGCTATTATCAATATATGACAGTAATTTTATAACAAATAATATACAACAATATTGATATTTTATATTCCTTGAATAACATATTTACAAATTAAACAAATGTACATAAATTGAAGAGAAGGCTCTCAGAAAGTTCTGTATTTAAGATTACAAACTTTCTGTGAAACAATGGATGTGTACGCGACGTAAGTATTACAATGAGTTGGGACGTCTTATCGTCTATGTTGATGAGCTTCAAACG
>JAVSBT010453545.1:0-24029 GCA_033118115.1 Pharyngocirrus eroticus
GTAGACGTCGTGACTGTCCTTGGTTATCCGTGTGGGCGCCTTGTTGAATCCTTAGTGCTGCCGTGTTTTTCCGGGTTTGTCCGTGTATCCGCCGTGTTGCCACCGGCGTGACGGTCGTCGGAAGCTCGAAAAGCGCAAAATTAGCACGGATCGTCCCGGAGGGATCCGGGGCTGCCGTGGTCATCCGTGCTTATATTAATTTATATGGGACTGGGGCTTTAGCAACCACCCATGAAAAAGGTAAATAACGGCGTGCAATGAAGATAAAAGAAATGGTTACCACAAGAACCTCTCAATACTTGATAGTCTTAAAAAAAGCCACTCCGACTAGGTTCATTTTTTCAATAATTACCTGAAGATGTTGTAGTTAACAACGCAAATTTGCAAATAAATTAAAAATGAACCTATTGGGAGTGGCTTTTTGACTTCTTAATTAATGTCAAATTGTGCGCTGGTACTGGTATTAAATTGAGTAAATTTCACCAAACTACAGACAGAAACAAGTACAACTACTTAGCAACCACCCATGAAAAAGGTTAATGACTGCATGCCATGAAGATAAAAGAAACGGTTACCACAACAACCTCTCGATACTTAATGACCTACATAGAATATGCCATTATCTTTCTTTGTGGGTTATTAGCAGATTATTTAGAGTCTTCAGATTCCACACAACAGGTATCGACATGTATTCCATCTGGTGGACCCAATTATATTCCAGGTGGCTTATCAAAAGACAATTAGTTTTCTATTCTTAGACTGGATTACAGGTTATCTGCTTCTTTTGATACACCTGTAAAAGATTTTACCTATAGGTGAACCAGTGTCACATTCAGAGTCAAGAACCAGGGCTATGGACATGATCTTTAAGCTACTTTTTATGATGTTATCTCAGATTTTTAATAGTTTTTCCCCTCCAAAAAGTATATATATGCTTCAATCATGCACATAAGCTTTTTAGTATCAAAGGTAAACAATAAAATAATGTTATTGACATTTGAATGGAAGTCTTATAGAGAATAATTCACCTTGATTCATATATCAGTTTGCAACACAAAATTGCCAAAATCTTATGCAAATTTCACCAAATTTAACATTGTAGAGATACAAACTGCTATAAAAAATCATAAAAGTGCTAATCAATTCTGAGTAACTAAAAGATTCCATAGAAGCCACAAGGAGTTTGAGGACATCTCACAGAAAAAGGACCCCAATCCACCCTGGTTAAAATTCATTAGTAATAGGCAATACTCTAATGGTGTTCCAGAATTTGGTCAAACAAGGTCAGAGAGAGAGAGAGAGAGAGACACCATCTAGTATACAAATCTGCAAATCTTTCCTTCCGAGTAACCTACTTCTTGCTCACAAATTAAAGATCGATACAAAAGAAGCATCGGATTGATTGGCATTAAATTGTATCTTGACTGCACACAACTGTCTATTTGCTTCCTTATTTTTCATCTTGTTTGCCGTTCTATTTCTAGCATTCTGCGAGACAGCTGATAATGACAAGATCTTATTCCTCAATTTCCTCTGACAAAGTCATGGATGAACAAGGACCATTCATCATCAAAAGATCCATTCAAGTCTTAATTGCTTTGATAATTTGTATATGAGCTTTATACTAGAAGTAAGATTTACCAGAGAAAGCAAGAAAATTAAGGATCGGGGGTTGGGGAAGGAGTTTTTTTCTGAGTTGAAGAGAAGACCAAACATTATTATTTATACAATGGCTGACAACTCAGGGTTGTCTTCATTTAAGTAAATTGCTTTGATAATTTGTATATTATGATCATACCAAAGAAAGCAAGAAATGGAAGGATCTAGGGTTGAGGAAGGCGTTAAGAGAAGACCAAACATTATATAATGGTTGACAATTTAGGGTTGTCTTAATTACATCAAGGGCAAAAAAAACATATGTTCCATACTTATAATAAATCATTTAAGCAACCAAAGGCCCACAAGGAAACCATAAAAACAACATTTTTTCCCTATGAAATCCTAAACCCTGTCTTTCAATGAGTTGTTCCATAGTGTGTCTATTGTAATATCATGTCTTCTGTGTCACTGTCCTTCTTGATCAGCACCATGATTGCAAAAGGCATCAAAGCAATCTAACAGTTTTCACATTTCAGAGCCTTCCTTAAATGAGTTGTAGGTTTTTTATTGAAAGACAAATAGAGCTTTATTTTCTCAATGGAGGGAAATCCTACAACATGCACTTGATCACCCCATCCCTTCTATCCAATCTCAAACTTCAAAGAAAGATAGGACTACAAAGTAAATTGTAGATGTTTCCTTTCATTCCAACTCAAATCATCACATCTAAGGCTTCACGCCTTTAGCTTATTTCTTTTTCATATTCAACATTGGATTGATCAGAGAAAGTTGTTTTTTTGGATCATCGGCCCCCTACAACAAGCAAGAGATCCTATGCGTAGGAGGACAAGATCCAATTGATTCAACATAAGTCAATCCCTCTAGGAAACAGATTCAGCTTATGAATGAAACCAATGGAACAAAGATAATACTATTATAGTCATGTCTGTTTTGAAAAGAGGCTCAGAAGCAGCCAACAAGCAGGCACAAATTTACGTGACAGAGACATGTGACCAGCATATGGAATAACCATCAATGAAAACCCATATCACATGACCACAAATGCAGGAGAGGAAAAAGCAATTTTTTCCACTAGAAAATAAAAAACTTGTTATCCAAGATTGCCACTAATGAAAGCTAGCTTGAATAACACTGTCTGTTTCATAATGGGATTTCAAAAGTTCACACATTGTAGAGTCTCATCCAATAGCAGCTAGTACTATCATGCGGTAGAAACATCTTGAGGGCTTTTTCAAGTCCGCAATCAATAAAATCAATATCATTCTTTTTTTAAAGTCAGACTTTTTGTGTTGTTTACAGGATAAGGCCATGATGTTTATCAGGAAGGTCTCTTGATGGAAGATGAGAATAAAACTCTGGATTCTGAGCTGAAATGTTATAACACTGTCTATGGAGAAGTAATAGATAGATATCTGGATTCATTTGACCATCTTCCCATCAGGGAAAAATTTACCTTGATTCACATAGTAGCTTGCCAAACTGCTATGCAAAAGTCACCAGATTTTAACATTGCAGAGATGCAAATAATTAATTCCTAAAAGTGCTAATCAAATTTAAGTCACTAAATTATTCTCTGCTCATGTCTGCAATGTTATTGTCTGGTATGCATAAATGGGTCTAAATGTCACATTATCATTTATACATCAAAAATATTATATTGAATAGGAAAAGGGGATGCAAAACACACAAAGAAATCACACTGAAACAAAATCTCTATTTCCAGTACTACGTGTTACTGTCTTGATCACCAAGACGTTTCCAGGAATGTCAAAGTAGGACTTTTACATTGTGTACACACAACAGCAATCGCTAAAAGAAGAAGGAGCATTGACAGGAATCCCCTGTGGAGTTGTAATGGATGGCCTATGCCAGGCATTCCAAATGATGCAAATGCAACAAAACAACGACAGGCCGGGTGTGAAGTTGATGGTGAATCTAACAGAGCAAATACTGCGTCTCTCTCAGGCCGGGTGTGAAGTTGATGATGAATCTAACTGAGCAAATACTGTGCTTTTCTAACCATAATCAAACAATAACAACTTTCAGTCAAAATCAATTTGTTATCATGCTTATTTTCTAAAAATACCAATCGATCCCTTGCGGCCCATAGGAAGGAAGAAAAAAATATCTTAGGCCATTCCAAATTGATAAGTTGGATGCGACAGACCAATTTTATCGCAATTTATATTTTTCAATTTTTTTCTTCAAAATTTTGCTTTTTTTATCAAAATAAGGCAACCAAATCAAGCAAAATCACCATTTCGGTTAGAAGTAAAGAACTATTAAGAGATTTTTTTGAACAATACACATAATTGTTGTATATTCCTTGAAATACTGAACACCTAGGTCCTTTCCGTCCATTCTATGTAAAAGACCGAATGAAGTATCATTTCATGGGATTAAAAAACAAAATTCAAAAAATTGACAGGCCGACCCTATTTTTAATACCAAAAAATCCATCGACCAACTATTCGATTTTGAATGGCCTTAGTTTTTGTTTTAAGGTTTGGCAGGCTGCTTATAGGATTTGAAGCTAAAGTAATGTACACCAAGTTAAAACCTTTAAAAAAAAAAGTCAAGTCTTGGAAGTTAAACACATGGGTCCTCAATCATGCATGCTTACAAACTCATTGATTTTGCTTCTATTTTTACCCTTTCATGGAAGCAAAAAAATCCCCTAGTCTTAATGGAAAAAGTCAGCTCAAGCTATTCTCAAGTAGTGAAGAGAGCCTGTGCTTCTAATAGTTTCACATTACAAACGCATTATGCAAATGGAACAAATGGCTTAAGCTTTTTTCCTCGATTTGTATAGAAGATTGTCTCTGTTTACATACAAATGATACAAGAAGTTGGTCAATAATACAACAAGCTGCCAAAATCTATCAAAAGTCCATTTACTTCTTTAACAGGCAGTTCTAGGGATGTAATCTACTTTATATTTGGCAAGGGACATCAAGACCTTATGCCACTTTTGCCATGGGTCCTGAATTACATCTATAGTGGAGATGCACAACCGATAATATTTAAAAGGTACCACAGGAAATGTGTTCAGAAGATTTCTGCAATAGTTTATTAATTGATTTTCAGAATTATCATGTTTTGACAAAGAAGAAAAATGTTCTTCTACAATAGATAGAGGGAGCATGGTGGCTCAGTAACAAAGTATGCACCTAGAGACCAAAGGGTTTACAGTTCAATCCCCTGCCTTGCCTCATGTCCTTGGGGAAAGATACTGTGTCCCTATTTTCTCTCTCCCCTATGGCCCAAGAAACATTAAATGGGAACCACAAAAATTCTGGGAAAGTAACCTGCGATAGATTAGCATCCTGTCCAGGGGGTAGGGGGTGAAAGCTCTCAGTTGCTTGTGGTACAGACACCAGGGATAAGCATGGGACTGATGGGCCTTATTGGTCGAGTATGCCTTTACTTTTGACATCAAATAGACTGTTTTATCCAGACATACAAATTGTGGCCTTTCTTGCTTGTTTATGAATGTGGCTAAGAAGAAGGTTGAAGGGGTAGGATATCATAAACCAAGTGTCCCTTTTTTTCATATATTTTTTTCCCCATGATATTGAGGTATAGTAAATAACCCCCAAAGGGTTAAGTAATAATTCAGCTTCATACAGAATCTATAAGCTGTAACATTTATGTGCTTAGTTTGCCAGTAGCATGGCTGTGGTATGCTTTATAGTCCTTGTATATTTGCATATCACCATAGATCAAATTGGCTTTTGCGAGTACATCCACATCACCAGAATGTAAAACATAAAGATATAAAAAATGCAGCCCAAAAAAATCACCATGATAAACCAAGCCAACAATTTGATACTAAGAGTTAAGAAAGCCACTCCGAATAAGTTTGTTTCAGAATTTATTGCAGATTTTCATAGATAACTTCTACATCTTAATTGCCATGATGTAGATGTCATCTATGAACATTTGCAAATAAATTCCAAACTGAACTTATTCGGAGTGCCTTTCTTACTTCTTATAACCAAAAAGCCATAGTTGAAAAAGGCCATGCATTTTTTCAATCTTCACTTCTAACTTCTTTCTCATATTTTTCTACGTTTCTCTACGAGTAGGGATAGTCTTTCAATAAACACAGACTCCTCCAAGCATCAACCTTCTTACAGTTTCAAATCCCTTTGATAACGTGTCTGAAAAGATTTGATTTTGTAGATTTTCTGACTTGTTACCACTCGTATTGATATGAAGTCTTGTGTTTTCCTCAGGGGGGGATGCTGACTACATGCACAGATTTCTCTAGAGTCAAGGGGAGATTTCTTATTGGCTTTAAGCTGACTCCTATCAGAGCTTTCTGGATGATGGGTTTTAGTTGTGACAGCCAGATGAACTTTGAGGCATCATCTAGATCATTGCAACACCAATAAACATATCAATAAGTGCATGAAAATACACACCATTCTCTTGACATGGCTGAATCACCGAAACAAGAATGAAGCGAACAAGAGCCTGACTAGACTGATAAAAGGAAGATTTTGCTCATTTATCTTCACTACATTCCTTTTATCTCATCTTCGCAAAAATTTCAATGCCAGCTTCAAGAAAACAAATTGAATAATATTTTTTGTCCAATTTGTTTTTCATCTTAGCAGCATTTTCCATCTAACACAGTGAAGCCCAAATCAAATTGTCATTTCTTCAAATTTTTACCTCTCTCTTGTATATTAGCCCACATGAAAAATGCAACTATAGCCTTCAGCGTTACGTCAAACTATCAGAGAGACATGTAGTAAAAGGCCAAATTCCACTCACAGAACTAATTCAATAAAGTGAAATATAGGAGTTCATGACGGTCTTTGTTTCTCTGCACTAATCCTTCACTAATGATCAGATTACACAAGTATTAATTGGCCATCATTATATCAATTCAAGGAACAATTTTTCTTAGGCCATTCCAAATTGATTAGTCGGTAAATGTTTTTTTTTCTTTTCTCTTTTATCTCAATGTAAATTAGACTACACTCGGCCTTCTATGACGAAATAAAGTGTTCCGATTCCCATTGAATAGCAAAAACAATTTGTATTGTTCAAATAACCTCTTTACATTTCACTATTTCTAACAGAAAATGTATGTTTACAAGCCTACAAAGTATTTAATTGATTGTGTTGCTTAAATTTGACTAAAAAAAGCAAAAATATTTTTTAAAATCTTAATGCGAAAAATGACCTGGACGCAACTGTGGATGAGCAACTAATCAATTTGAATGACCTTACTTGCAAGGCAGAAAAAAACATAATATAGGGATGATGCACAAAAAATATAAAACCTCATATTTTATACTAATAAATCATTATCTATTTTTATCATGAAAATAGCTCATAAGACTAGACTGTTTCAAAAAAAGCACCAACAATATTTTCTAAAGAACATCAATTTATTACAACCATAGAGCTAATACATAATAATCTCCTCATATATAATACCCAGATTGCTACAACAATATGAGGACAAATGCATTATGGATGAATCTAAAAACTGAAGGAACAATGACATCCTTCTGCCGTTTATTCACTGATCTTCATGCAGGATCGTGGTAATTTCTTTTTTTTAAACTTTGTTTCCATCTATCTTTAGCTGCATCAATCCCAAATAATTACTTTTAACCACAAAGTCTTGTCTATTCTTAAACTGCCTTGCCTGATGTAAATTCTCTTTCTGAAGGCTTGTTCTATTTAGTATTGGACAACAAACCATCTGAGGTAGCTTGTGACAATTAAATTTCAGAGCCGCTCTGGGGACTTGAAACTCATTATTTATAACTAATTTAGTTTCTAGTAACAATAGCTTCCAGAGCTCCATATTACCAATTTTCTGTCAGCACAATGCAACTGTTTCTTAGAAAGAAGGCAGAAGATTTTTTTCTTTTCACTTTAAAATTTAATTATTTTTTTTCTCCTTTTTTTCCTATAATAAAGACTCCAAACCTGTAGGACTATAAGGTCTTTTCCACAATGTATCTTACCAATAACGAACTTCATCCATGGCTTAGATTATATTACATTTAACTAAAAAAAAAGAAAAGTGAAAATGTCTGGGTTTTTTCCAGGGTTCTGTGAGTCATCAGCATGCATTGTCATAGCTAAAACCTCCTTCAGCAAGCCTTTATGCATTTACTTTTACTGAGTTTTATCATCACCACAATCTTGGGTATTTAAAGTGTATTTGCAAAAGAAACATTTTCAGCGACCATTAGCCAAATGAATTCCAATAAATCACCATGGAGCTAAATGTTTCCATAGAAAAAACAGGGGTTTTAACTGTGTCCTCTTGACTGGCCTAATCTCAACCAAGATGCATATCTAATGACCTTGAGCTAATCTTGTCTCTCTCGCAGAGAAGTTACATCTCTCTTCAATAAAAACAACATCTTAGACAAATGTGCCTAAAATTCCAAGCAGCTATTAAAGCCCTTGTCTTTAGCGAAAACCAAAACATTGCAACAGCAATAGACAAAGGCAAACAACAACTTAGGATTGACATTTTTCTTGGATCAAATTTATCAGCACATCTATCTGAAACTAGCCAAAAATGCTATGTCAACAAGACTACATCGTTTTGATTGATTTTGTTGCCTACATTTGACATAAAAGCAAGATTTTGAAGAAAAAAAATCATCAATCACAAAGAAGTTAAAATCTGTCTTTATTCAAAACCAAAACATAGCAGCAGCAGCTAGCAATGGACAAAAAGAACAAACTTAGGATTGCCATTTTTCTGGATCAAATTTTATCAGCACATCTATCTGAAACTTTTCGACCTTGAGTTACAGCTGACATCTCAAAGCAGTTTATTTTTCACAGCTCACTTCCTTCTTGTTAAATTAAGTCTATTTGTCAGCTTTCCTCTGTCTCATCAAAACTCTTTCATTTCACTTTTAAAAAGTCACATGACTGTCCAGCGCTGGAGCCATCTTGGAATGATTTAATGCTTCCAATCTGGCCTTCTTTGTGGATGACCTAGTTTGTCAGGAGGCTGGCATCTTTTATTGGTCTCCTTTTCTCCCATTCATCAATGTGAGCCCCAAGGCACCCTTCAACTGGTTCCTGAGACATGACAATACAAAAATCTGGCAGATAAGAGCAAGAGTAATCACCTTATTTACTTTTTCTATCTCCAACCATTTGAAACCATAAAAATCTCGTTGGACAATCTAAAGTACAGGATGATCTTTCAGCTTTCTTTTGGCCAACCGTCCATTGAAAGGAATACACACGATTTTCATTCTTATTTAAGAAACACATAGTGACTGTATTATCTTCGTATATATGTCCGATTCAGCTCTTAAAGAATAAAAATGAAGAAATATTACTAATGCCATTACCAATTGCAATCTGCAAACTTTTGGGCTGGCCCATATCGCCTTAGAGTAATTAAGGTGAGAGAAGGCAAAACATGTGTACAATATCAAGGAGAAAAAAACAGAGAGAAAATGAGTGAGAGAGAGAGAGAAAGACAGATGCAAGACAATGCCACAACCATGGATCTATTTACTGTCTGGCACGAAACTTTCTTTTAGAAACTTTCCGGATCCCAAGGGATAGAAATTCCTGGTAAGAAATACAAGTTACAAGGGCAATGCAATCGTTTCTATTCTCCAACATGAATACCTCTAAAATGATTCTCTCTTACAGCCCAGCACAAAAGCCATTTCACCAATCAATGTCAATTCCAGTTAGATTCTTTCAGTACTTTTCTTTGCATGAAATGTCTCGGACCTCAATTACTAGCCATACGTCTTTTATAGGCTTTTCATTTTCCTTCTGAAATTATCCCATCGTTCAGCAACGACTTCTGCTTTTATTGCCTTTGATTTGGACAAATTCCATTACAGGATTTATGCAAGAGGCAGATTGGTATGAAGCAGTTCAAATGGTCAAGGGATTAGGAAATGACCAGAGCCCTATAACGGAAACATCTTTGTCATTTTGCCATTCCTTGCAACCGTCAATAGTTAAAATATGGCAAAAGTAGGTTCCCTTTAAAATGTGATCCATCAACATGATTTAATCTAGAAATGAAAATTTGCCAATTGCCATGATTTTGTACTTTCTTAAGTATGTTTCTCTTGGCCTGATAGAAAATTAGATATGAATATTACATGATAAAGTGGTTTAGCTTTGACTGAGAATTGAGACATTATGAACCATTCAAATAAAAAATATTCATTGAATCAGATTTCCTTTGTTAACTTCACATAACAACATTGACGATTTACATCTAAACGAAACATATCAAATCAATTTCAAGATTTTTTTCCCCTTTCTGATAATACAGTGATAGCATGCAACATGTACTTTTTCTTTAGAGTAGTTATTTTTTATGATTACATCATGTCACAAAAGGTATTTTCAATCTGTTACATCTTTTCCCTCTTTTTTTTCCCTACCATGATATAGCATGAGATATAAACATTCATTTCATGCAAAACTAATGAACACTCCTTTTTCTCAAAGACATGCCATTGTTTTAAACACTAAACAAATGAAATATAATGCTAGTACACGAACATCAATATATAAACGCACTGTGATGACTCTATATTCCCTATTGATTCCTAGCTGGTCTAATATTAAACCCCACGATTTGCATGAATATTTCTGTAGTGTCACTTCAGGCAAAGGCTTGGAATAATCACCTCAAAATGAAACACAATTTTGACTGTGTATGAGTGACTGGGTCTTCTAATCAGCCAGTAATTGGCAATAAAGGTTCAAGAGGACTTTAACGATTTCACAATAAAGCTATTTTGTCTGCTAGGAGCCATCCCGGAAGTTGAGTAACTAGGAAATTATGGAGTTTACCCAGTTGTTAATTTTCTTCCATTTCAGGTTTTTTCTTCCTAGATCCTTTCTTTCTTTGTCCAGTCACTTTTTCTCCTTCACATCTGTGTTTGAATAATAAATGATCTAAAAAGTCCAAACACTTTGCCCCTTTCCAGGCTAGACATTCTGTGAAGTTAGCTAGATAGAAACCACAAGATAAATCATTACCAGTTGCTAGTTTTTTATCATTTGTATTTCCATTCTTGTTGTATTACGTGTTCAGAGTGTTAGCCTGGTAATGGAAGGTGATCCAGGAAGTCCATAAATTATCTACAAACTCCATCCCTTATAGAAATGCAACAAAGATTCAGGATATTTCTCCAACTATGAAATGTGAGAAAATATGTTAAAAAAACAGTGATTAATTTACCTTGATTTGCATAGCAGTTAGCTACACAAAATTGCCAAATTGCTATGCAAATTTCACCAAATTTAATATTGCAACCTGCTACACAAAATTGTAAAAGTGCTAATCATTTTTGATTCACAAAATTATTCCCTGAAAAACAAACTAAAAAAACCATTAAAAAACAAGGGATCTTTTGGTAAATTGGACAAATAGTAACTATCAACACAAGCATCTGCCTAAATCATATCATCATCTTTGATACATTTTTGCTGCTTCTTTGCTTTCCTTTTACAATTCTGTGTCAAGAAATCTGACCATTCTAAATCACATCATAGACTGTCAAATTATAGTCTCTGATTTCTTACACAATATCCAAAGGTCAGACGTAAATTGAATTGGTCTCATTATTCAAATCACCATACCAATGGCACACGACCAAAGTTCACAAGTATTTTGGTACATTTAGTAGTGTTTTCTTATCTATCAGTATCATGCAAGTTTATTTTTTTCCTAGAAGTGTTTCCTTGCACTTGTACAGGGTCATGCTTTTGTCTGTTTATGAATTCACACTCTGTACACTCTCTTCATAAAGAAATCATGGGTGGGTCAGGTCTTATCAAATATTCGGTCTGCAAGCAAAAACTTACGCTATTTTATGTTCACTGACTCTAGGATCTACAGTAAATTCTCAGTGATCAAGGGGAAAACTAATAACTATGTAAAGTACCCCCCCCCCCCCAATAAAATTATTCCTTAAAAATGGAATGAAGGAATAATTGTATAAAATGACACATAAAAAGAGTTACACCACCAATACTTAATCATAACATCCCCTTCAAGTCACAATTTCTATTCTATCAGGCATGGAACATCATAAACAGTTGAAATAATCAATTTGAAGGGGGAAAGTGTTCCTGAAACTAGAAAGTGAATCCTGGCTGTACTCTAACTGCCTTCCCTCTACATGCCAATGTTCATCTTAACAATACAAAATAACTCTTAATAAGTAATTACTATTTGTCAATGCTATGGCTTATTTCTTTTTCCTGACATAATCCATTCCTTCTCCATCATGACAACTATCCAGACTTATAGGGAATCATACATTCTACTTCTAGGCATAAAATATTATGTCTTGCCACCCTAAAGCACTACGAGACCTTGACCTTGATATCAGTATACTCACAACATGTCTCTCTTTTTTGACCAAGATCTTGTTCTACTAATATTTTGTAACAATTCACAATGGAAAAGAAGAAAACATGTTCATTTAAAGTAAATCAAAAGGATATTTTAATAACATCAATGCATTTGAACTGAACCATGGATTTCAATTATTTGTTTAAACCTTAAATTCAAGTATCCATTGCCATGAACAATTTTCAGAAAATTCAATAAAAAGATATTAGTACCCTCTGACGATTTGATATTGAAGAAAGTCATTCCGAATAGCTTAATTTTAGAATTTATTTGTCATTCAACACTTTCAGGTAATAATTGCCCGAATATTTGCAAATGAATTCTAAAATGAACCTATTCTGAGTGGCTTTCTTACTTCTCTATATAAAGATTATTTTAGAATATATTTTTGGATAAGTTAAAACAGTATCAAAAATATTTTTTTGACACAATAAAAAGACCCTATCAAATTAATGAAAATACCCACTCTAGACAATAACAGTTTCAAAGCATAATTTGTCTCTCAAAACAGGAAATTATTCTAGACAATTCATTTAATCTATGGTTTCTATCACCGGTGGTTATGTTTCATCCCTTACATAGCTGACGATAATTGCTTTCCAAAATTCTATGGAATCTTCATGCAATGATGTCACAACAATTCACCTTCACCTTGGTTAACCGTTTATGAAGCATTGTACCCTGACATAGAAATACAAGATTTCCAGGCCTTATTGTAGAGAAAAATAAAGACCGGACAAACAAATCCTTCAATAATAGAAATACTTAGCCTAACATATTTTTCACTTAACGCCTATTGTTTCCAACATACTACTCTATTCCTTGGACTACCTCTTAACAACAAGACGGTTAGTGAAAGTACTGCTTGTTTTTTAGCTTAATTCTGTTTCAAGCTGCTGTAAAAAGATTCAGGTGGATATCTAGCAGCAGAACTATCAGACAATCACAGAGAAACGGGGAATGCATGGGTTGAAAAATGATATTGCTTGAGTGTAGACTGGAGAAATTGGAATGAATTAAAGGAAATAGCCCGGAGGATTATATGTAGACCATCCAATTATCAACTATGCTTAGGCTTGCCAGATGACAGACAGAGAAAAGAAATGCAAATGTCCTACTTATAACCAACGAATGATAGGAATAGCTTACCAGATAGTAGCATATTTAGTACATGCATACATAAAAAGTGGAGTCTTTTTTTTTGTAAAGAAATTTCCAATAACAAACAGAGTCTAGACTAGGGAGGATAATAATAATAAGAGGAATGGATTGTAAGGGAAGTGAAAATTATGGAAGTATGTTCTTATCCTTTCCAGCCAACTATATATGACCATTGAGGATGTATATACTCACGGCCTGTGTCCTTGATAGTTAGTGTTAATTCTGTAAAAAGTAATATCAGTATGAGATATTGATCAACAAAACGGTCTTGATACTTATACTAAATCACACACTGTTGATATAATTATTACCATACTTCTCTTCTACCTAAGCGTTCAAAATATACCTCTACGCCTATGCGTAATATAATAATTGTAGAGATATCAGATTCTTGGAAAGAAAGAAAAAAAAATCAAACTCAAGTTCATATTTTCCAACAAGAATGTTTACACATATCATCATGGTAACAGTATATCTGTGTATCAACTCTTCAAGAACTAAATACAATATAATTTGCTGCATTATATACTGCTTTGGGGTCAAACTGGGTCAATTCCTAGAAGTCTCAAGTTGCCATGGATTTGCACAGATTAACTCAATTAGTTTACTAGAGAACAATCTCCTCTTCATTCTGTTTGATTAAATCTCAATCTTATAATCCTTAATTTTAAGCTAATCTCCCTGGTGTCTGAATGGATTTTGTTCTTTGTGTCAAAAGAGGTTGTGCATGAAGATTTTTAGGATTTTAATTAAACTTAACTGTTGAAGCAGAGAAAAGCAGACTTTTCATGGTTTCTCTAATAAATTCTGTAACAATTTTTATATAATAGACTTGTCAATATTTGAAGTTTTCTACGACCAATTCTAGCCTATATAATATACCCTGGTCTAAATAAAAGCCTGCCAGATGCATGAAGCACGCCTGACAAAAGGACAATTAAGACAACTCTGATGCCTGGAGAATGCCTTGAGACTGCTGGAGTTCAGTGAATTTTTCTAAGAAAATGCCTGGAGTTGTCTTGATCCTTGTGTCAGGCATTGTCAGACGTGCTCCATGCATCTGGCATGCATTTTTTTTTAGACTAGGGTAGTTGTCAGAACAGACACCCATTTCATATCAATTGAAACTTTCTACAGGGATATAAAATTTTAATAAAGCAGCTTAGCTCCATCCTAGAATTATGAAATGAAATATTTGACCTTTTGGAAACTGATTCCTGCATCTATTCACCTGATTCTATCTTGGGTGCTAGATTTCCAGACTTATCAATTTATCATTTCATTTCTATTCAATAGACTTGTATGCTTCTATGACGTTAATAGCATGTTAATTTATCATTCATCTTAACTGTAAACACCACTTATTAACATGGATTACACATAAATCAATAATTAAAAAATAGACTGGGAAATGAGAGTGAAAACAAATCCAACTAGAACTCTGTAAAGAATAAATTGCGACTTTTAAAAACAGGGCCCCCAAGACAAAATAGTTATATGTACACTAAATAAAATTGATTGGGCTACCAGAGTCTAAATATGTTACAAATAATAAACAAATAAAGGACTTGGACATCTGGCATGTTGCTGAAGTATTCTATAATTCCTATGCTTGATGTGATATCAAATTGTCCTGTCATATTAAAAAGGACCAATTGAACAAATAATTTCAGCCCCATTACCATAAACCATAAGTAGTTTTCCATTCTTGAAGATATAAAAAAAAATCGACTATCTCCGACAAACATATAGGTCAATTTGTTTTTGTACAATTTTAAAAAATCTTTAAAAACTATTTGTAGACTGGTACTATATTGCAAAATCTGTACTGTAACCCCAATATGATAACCAACAAAATCTAAAATGAAACAATTATACAACTTGAAAAACAATCTAAGATTTGCCAAGAGTTTTTTCATGTCCTCCACCACGTAAGACTACTAATATTGACTCAAAGCATTCAATTCAGCTTAAAAATAAAATAACGAATACAAAGTCTAAAATTAACAAAGTGTGACTTTCCCTTTATGTTTCAACTGTAATTATTTCTACTGCCACAAAAACACAGAGCAAACATAAAAGGAAATATAAATATCAAAGTACTTTGGTAATCTACTTTCTTTTTGTTTGATAATGATTAGTCAGATATCTATTTTTTGGGGTTACTTCAAACATAATCCATTATTCATAGCTTGCTTACAAAGAGCTATACTATTGTCCTTTGAATTATCTAGCACAATAATGCCAATAGGAAAGAAAGGATATCAAATCTCATACTTTCCGCATTGATAGTATCACTCCCAGTCTAACCTACCTGTTTCAGACACTAGATTATGGTAGAGGGTGAATCATATCAAAATATTTTCAGAGCTGTGTGACACACAATTTCTGTAGGGTAATTCCAAATTGATCAGTTGGTCGATGGATACGACCAACCCATTTATTCGCAACTGATGAAAAAGAAAATCTTCAAAATGTTGCTTTTATTAGGAATTTAGGGAGCAAAATCAAGCAAAAACTCTTCAGGGTTGTAAGTACACATTTTTGGTTACAAACTGAGAGGATATTTGTACAATATAGTATGTCTGTGCATACTTCATGTTAATGAGAATACCTCGCTCCTTTCTGTCATGTCAACGTAAAAGGCCAAGCAAAGACCTATTCATGTTGAGAAGAAAAAAAACTACTGACCAACCCAATGTTTTACGCCAAAAAAAAAATCCATCTACCAACTTATCAATTTGGAATGGCCTTGGTCTGACATTTGGCAACCACTTTTTCTTTACTGGATAAATCATAACAACAGATAAAATATCATCAGAACTGCGTGGGTTCTGGCAATTATCATCAATTATTGCATAGAAATATTTTTTTGTTTTAAATTGAAATTTATAACACAATTATATCCTATTGCATGATTAGGTGACCTAAAATCCACCCTAAATCCTAATCAAATCATTAGAATAACATACTCTACCATAAAAAACACTTTATAAACATTCCTGTTTCTATATGTATAGTATTCACACTCTAATGTAACTGTCCAATAACTGCATACACACTTATTGAAAACACTTTATTTTAAATCTACAATTTTGTATCATTTTTCACCTATGGTAATATGTATCCTACATAAATCTTGCACCAAGTTTCACTATAGGTATTTTTTCAATCTTTTAAGACACAGCATGTAACCATTGCATGCATTTTTAATGTTTCACTACACCTGAATGGACAGACTGATTACCACCGTCCTTTTAGGTTTGTTGACAGTCAAAACCTACGATAATTCAGTTCTTGAAACAATTAGACGGGCATATAGATTTTTTCTCTTAATTTCAAAAAGGCAGGGATTATATTTCACAGAGAACTTCCATTTCCCTCCTTACAAATCTACTCTCAAGCATTTTTTTTTTTTTAAATATGCATTTAAGCATGCGTTTTGACCATGAATCAGAAAGGACTAGATAACAAGAGGCAATGGATCAGCTATCAATAAGATGCCTTATGGCATGTTAGGCTAGCTTATTGACCATTATTTCTGCCTGTCTGTAGTGTAGAGTACTATTCCATTCAGTCTGTCTAGTTGAGCTTCCATAACACCAAGACAATGTACTGTGGAAGATCCACAATATCAAACTTTACTGTGATGTTTTAACAAAAGCAATAAAACAGGCTTCTTTCAGCATTTTTTAATGGTATCCAAACTTTGCCTTTGACCCCTGATCAATTGAGTGCGAAAAGGGTAAATTCCAAATATTTGACTGTTTCTCCCAGCTGACTTACCTATAAAGACAGAAAGAAAATAAACAATTAGGCAATGTGTAATTATATCATTTGTTTTGATCATGGCTGATAGAATAATCACCCATTGGCTATGGTTTAGACACACCTGTTAGAATCGATTTAAACACCCTTTTTCAAACCACTCTGGATTGAAATGACTTATAAATTTGGTTTTAATTTGCTTCCAGATACACTTTTTATTTGAGAAGTAAAGGGCTTAAATCGATTCAAAAATGTGTATCTAACTACAGCCAATGTTACATATAATACAAGTAACAAAAAACTGTAACAAATAACATCATAAAATATTTACACCAACACTAAAACAAGGGCATGAATAATGCATAGACAATTGCCTTTCAATCTCATACTCCAAGGGGTTCCCCTAATGAGAGCTTAAAGCATGTGTACTCCTTAACTCCCTCCCCCCTGACCGAGAAGCTGTTTTAAAAAGTTGTCTTGTCATGTGAATACCTTCAATCCTTGCCTAATGAGGAATGTGACATGGATTTAAATGTAACTACTGTCAAAAGTACTTCAAGTTTTTCATCTTTTCCTTCAGCATCGTGTTTTAAGAAACCTAATAAAATACTATTTCCATGTCATAGGATTTCTTGGCCTGGACTCGTTTTAGAACTTTGATAATATTTCATGTCTTAACTATCATAATCTATGACATAAATAGGCCAAGCAAACAACCAAAACATGAAATATTTCATGGCAAATTGTTAGATTTATTTTTCTTTCTTCAAAATGACATCAATCATACATGTATGCAACTCCATCAATCTAGAAAGTTCTTTTTCTGGGAGTATCACAACAGAAGTAGGGCTATTTTGGTGCTAATTAAAATCCAACTGATATTTTAATCATGAAACATCTCAATCAATGCCAGCTTGCATGATAATTAGACTGTCACCTTTCTGTCAAAAATACTACATCAAACTTTCTCTCTCTAGATAATCCAATATCATGAATTATCTTTATCAAATTAAAAAACTATGGTAGCAATTCTTATTAAAAATGAATAAGGCCATTAAAAATTTATTATTTGGTCAATGTATTCTTTGGTATGAAAAATTGGCTAGGCTGGCCAAAATTGTTTTTTATTTTATCTCAACGTAACTTAGACTATCATTGAAAATCATCAATTTGGAATGGCCTAATTAAAAGAGACAACATATAAGTCCAACGTTGGGAAAGCAATATATATGTATTGGCGGCTAAGCATTTTGTCTTGCAGATACATAGAGATCTATTAAGAAGACAACTTCTCTCTATTCAACACACTGTTTATTTCTTTTCTTCTCATATTACTTCACTTCAAACTACAGGTTGTACAGCACATCCCTGGATATAAGGACTATAGTACTCATGAAAAAACAACTAATTCATCCAATCAAGTTTTATGTTACATTGCAATTGCTCATTTGCCATCTGACCCAAAGCAGTAATGGTTCTTTTCAAGAAGGGTATAAAACACAGCCAAGCATCTGGACGAATGATCTTGTAATGATCTCCCAAGATTCGTTCTCAAAAGAAAATCTTTTTATTCGTTCAATTGTAATGTTCCTCCAATTCAAGTCCCTCTTGTCCTTTCCTTATTTTTCTCTTGAATGCCATTGCCAAGTACCTTTAATTACAACTGTCTCTTTGCCATCTCTTGGGGATTTCTAGGATGATTGCTTTCTATCTGGTTTTAAATGGCTGGGGTATAAAATTGAAGAGTGACTTTAAAGATATTTATAGTAAAAGCTCCTTAAAAAAACAAAATTCATTTTAAAAAAACAGCTAGAAAAGGGAACGTAACTACCAAGCATTCTTCAGTTACTATAGGGTACCATACAATAACTAAAAACAGATGTTGAATATTCCTATAATGTATACAAATTAGACATTTTCAATAGAATTTGAACTTGTTTGCCATTAAAAACATATAGTTAATATAAACACAATAAAGGTATTTGCCTACAATACAGAAATTTCCATAACTTATAGATGCAGTGCATTTAGCATTTGTAAGCAGATTATGATCAGGGCTACAAGATTGTGGTTTCAAAATGTCAGTCCGAATGAGATTCCGTGCCCAGAACAAGCAGACCAATCAATTTTGTTGACCAATATAGGTTCCTAGCCAAACTTCATGATCCATGATATCAATTCATTCTGTTTTGTATGTCATAAATATATTCATATTTGCAACACATCACAATAAAGGGATATGTATTGATTTGTTCTGTCTGACTGACAATAACCAGGTTGATTATGTCTGCTCTCATTCAACATGCAATATCTTACTGCCATGGCTGTCAGGGATACTGCATGGACATCAATAAGAGATGCTTCCAACGTCTTCTTTGTGGATCATCGTAAGACACAATGCCGATGTACAAAACATTATTGAGACAAGGAACATTATTCTATTGCCACTATTACAAAAAAAAAATGACGAATTTATGAAGATTTTTTTCTAAAATTGTCTGCTTCAAATGATCGTAATACATCGTAAAAGTATAATCCTAGACGCAATTAAATACTTAGATATAGTCATTAACAAAGCAGCATCATTTCTTTGCATTACTAGCTGTGGTTAGACAAACTTTTGGAATCGATTTAAACCCCTTTTTTCCTCTTTTGATTCAATCCCTTGAGTTAAAAAGTGTGTCTAACCACGATCTATGTACCCAATATGATTTATTTAGGATTCCAAAAGTGTGTCTGAAAGTAAATCCAATTGTAATAAATTAGTCAATGAACCCCACAGTGGTCTCTAAAAAAAGGGGGAACCTAATCCATACAAAAACACTTACATGTCTAACCAATGCCATTTGTAGACTCTGTACATTTCATCTTTGAAAAAAAAGAACACACACACACAGCAGAACAAGTCGAAGACAATGAAAATAATTGGCGACAACTAGCGAATCAATAAATGCTCATCTCAAACGTTTCATTATGGCAAGACCTCTCCTGTAGGCCCATCACCATCAAAAGAGATTTATATGCCCAGAGATCAAGCGTACAGTTTTTTATGTATGACGATAATGTTGCTGTTTATTATATGCGACTTCCTTTTTTTATGGTAGCCATAGATTGTATGAATACTTCTATAGAAAAAAAGGAGTGAATTGAAATCTTTGTGTAACCTTAGGATCAATAGCTAAAGCCACTTCTGCTTCAGATGGGGTAAAAGAACAACAACAAGAAAGTCATAATATGAGCAATGCAATGACACTTTTTAAAGACGACATCCGAAACATTTATGCTTTGTTTTGTTGTTGATATGAATTGTATTCTATACAAAAAGGATATTTTAAATTAAGCAGTAAACCTTAAACAAATGGTAAAAAAATGATGCCTTTACCATATTTTAATAAAGTCTACAGTCTATCTCTGTAACAACCATCAATCAATCAAACAAACAAATATTGTTGACATTTTCAAAAACAACCCCAAAGTAATAACAAATGTAGTATTCATATACATGGGTTATGAAAACAATTCCTCCACTCACACACATAATCACATACTAGTATCATTTAATTAAATTTAACGCTTTTCATCTCCTTCCCTCCAGGCAAAATTTTCACTTTCCATGGATACTTTAAATGTCTAGCATATTTTCTTTTCACCCTAAGACAAAAATTCATATTTGTTAAAAAAAACCTGTTCTTCTCATTCATCATGACTGCTAACAATTTCATTTTGTGTTTGTTTTATTGATCCAGATAAGAATTCCAACACACAGGCCTATGGTTGACTGTTTATGCTACTATCATCTAGTCTGGATTATATCCACAACAGAAAAGGGGGTATTTAAATCAGCATAATACCAGTACCAGCTGACAATTTGACGTTCATTAAGAAGTAAAAAAGCAACTCCGAATAGGTTCATTTTTGAATTTATTTGCAAATTTTCAATGTTAACTACAACATCTTCAGGCAATAATTTTTAACAAGGAAAATTTGCAAATAAATTCAAAAATGAACCTATTCAGAGTGGGAGTAAATCAGCACATAGCCTTATAGGGCATAAACTTACAAGGAATACAAATGTTTGTGGGTCACACTACCGTAAATAGTCTCCAAATGAGACCAAGCAAAAGTCGAAAACCCTTTTTATCATGTCAAGAGATCAAATTGATTCATTGGTGATTTAATTTCTTTGTCATTTTCATTATAGACAATGATCGTATTACACTAGCTGTCCAAGAAAATAGTCTTCGTTTCTGTAATAGAAGACCCTTCAGATGCTTACTGGAGAGCAGATTTAAGGCTTTAGATGGAGAGGCTAAGAATAAACTACATTTCAAAAGATTACTATCTGAAAAAAATCTTTCACAATCAGGTTTGTTTACATCTTCACAGTGAAATAAGCTTCTCATTTATTTCCTTTGAACATTTTTACCTGTTCTTTCTACTTAAGGCAGACGTCGCCTTGAACACAAGATGAAGGCCCTTGTAGAGTTGAAAGCGCCACATTTGCTTTGATTTTGACACTGGCCAGAAAATGGAATGATGAGCATTGCTTGCCAAGATCTTTATGCATTGATTTTCTAGGTGACATTTTGAAGATTACTGTATACCGCAGATGCCCTTTTCTCAATTGTGTGTTTCCTCTCATATCAGCCTTATTGTCACTACAATGATTTTTTGGTTATTTTCTGATTCCAGATGCAGTCATAACTCCACAGGGATCTAACATCAGAATATTAAGTATTTCCTTATCTTGGTGATAAAACTTTGGGGAGATGGACGCCATCTTAAGATACTATATGAACGCGCGATTGGATTTAAATCCTGTTGATTTGCACAAAACGCATTATAATGTTTCATTTAATTAACAGAATATTTTCTGATGAGGAAAACAGGGCCAATAAGTCTATACTTTATCGTGATACACATATTCTTTTCTAACTAAGTCTTTTCAAAAAGAATAATTGACATAAGTCATTCCTAATCAAGCTGATTGCAAAGGCTTATCTTAACGTATTAAATTCTGTCAAAATATAGAAATTTTTTTTTTTTACCAAAAATCTGATTTATTTCTCTCCCCATTAAAAGTACATGTATAAATCAATAAAATAGAGATGCATCCATAACCCTGTTTTGTTTCAATAATAAATAATAATATGATATATCTTAGGACAATCATCATATCTTGAATTTCAAACTGACGCACCAAGCTTTTCCTGCATGTCATCAAGGAAATAAATAATTTTTTAACTCAGTATCAATGTCATTTGAAGAGGAAACAACATTGCACTTTTCCATATCCGTAAGTCTATTTCCAAGATGAGCAGAAGGGTTCTAATTCAAGGTTTTCATCGATCTTTTATCTTTCTCATGTCTTTTGATTGAGTCAAAACTCATTTCAATCCACAGAGACAAATCCTATTCCATTTCTTGAAATTAAAAATTTCTTCCAAGGCTACATTGCGTTAACTTCACATCTTCCTTACATGAAAAAATACACACATTTTTGAGGACATAGTATTATCAAGGAAGGTCTAAACTGTAATACAATTAGGGTTTTTTTGCTAGGAAGAGCTATATAAGATGACAGAAAAAAAGGATCATTATTTTGATTGCCCTCCTAGACAACTTATTTTCATTCTAAATGAGATATGAAGGAAGGGCCGGAGGACATTGTTCATTATCAAAAAAAGTCTCAAGCCGAGACCTCACATGCATTATTCTTGGGCTGTAACATCATTCCAATGTTGATGTACTTCTAATGCCATTGATTCTGCCTTTTCCATATTTCCTTTTCCTATTTTATGTCTGCACTTAATTTCTAATGGCGGTTTCATACACAGCAGTATGGGGTGAAAATAGAATCATACACTTGGCTGTTCACTTGACATTTGGAATGATAATCGATTTTGTAGAATTATATGTCTAACAGTGTCATGGCCCCCAAAGTCTGTAGAATTATGGCTGGGGTTAGACTATAGGCACACCTTTTTGGATCAGTTTGAATGGATTTAAACCCCTTTTTCAAACCACTCTGGATTGAAATGACTTAAATTTGCTTCCAGGCACACTTTTTATTTGAGAAGAAAAGCCTAGTCTAAATAAACGCATGCCAGATGCATGGAGCACACCTGAAACAAAGGATTAAGACAACTCCAGGCATTTCAATAAACTCCAGCATTCTCCAGGCATCAATTTCTAAGAAAATGCCTGGACTTGTCTCAATCCTTGTGTCAGACATGCTCCATGCATCTTGCATGCATTTACTTTGACTAGGGAAGGGTTTAAATCGCTTCCAAAAGAAGTGTCCAGCCAAAGCCTATATCTCTTAGTCTGACAATTAATTTTAAAAAGCAGCAACTGACCACCCTTGTTTGAGTACTGCACTTGTCTGTCAAACAAACCAGACGCATGTTTGTTTTAAACCAAACAATGGGCTTCATTTCAATCGCAAAAACTTATTTATTCACAGTTTACTTTTAAGGGTTTCACTAAAAGTGTGTCACTGGCAGTCTGGAGTTCCCTGCGTTTGCTATCTTAGAAATTCAGCTTCATTGAGATTTTTTTCTAGTCATACTGTAGATTCGATTGAATTAAAACATCTTCTGGGAAATAAGGCATGAAAACAGACAGTTCAAAATCTAATTTTCTAAAAGGGGATTTTTTTTTTCAATTTCTATACAAAAATGTCAAGGTTTATCATCTCCTTAGATACTTAAAATTGATATTTATAACCAATGAAATAGTAAATACATCAAAATTAAAAGCAACATTTATATAAATAAAATGTTTCATTTAAAAAAAAAACAAGATTTATGACATTATATGTACCAGTAATTAAGTGACTATTGCCCACATGTAGCTCCAAGAGTGTCGTTTACATATGATATGACAAATATTTATCTTTTTTTAAAAGCGAAGCATACTCTCTTGCCTGGTCCCATTTTTCATGAGACATAAATGTGATTTTTATCTTCATGTTTTTTTGTGTCATGAAGTGTTAGAGCTTAAAGAAGTACTTCCACGGTGGCTTCCACCTAATTAAATCACTGAATAAACAGCATTTTCCAACAGAGAAGCATAT
>JAVSBT010453767.1:0-23976 GCA_033118115.1 Pharyngocirrus eroticus
ATACTGACGTTTTTTCTAGATTATCTAAGAACGTCAAAAAATGACTTAGGCCATTTTTGCTCTAGACTGTCGACATGCTATAAAGAAATAGCAAACCTTGTTATTAAAAAAAACCTTGTAAATTTACATGTAACTACAAGTCATTTTATATTCAAAGTGACAGACTTAAAGGGAGATGCACCAATAGATTGCTTTTTTTAAATATTATACATGCATTTTCAAATAACAGGTGAGGGAAATAGTAAAGGAATTCTCAAGAAAAAAAAATGTAATCTGGTCACAGTTACCTGATAGTGTGCACCTTTTTCAAACATGTTTTTTTTTAGCAATGATGTTCCAAATATCTTATCAGCTGTGGTTAGACATACTTTTTGAATGGATTCCGAAAGCTCTATGGTAAAATAAATTTGAATCTAATACAAAAGTGTGTCTATCCACGACCTTTGACAATTTAATGCTTCTTATTCAACTGTTAAACAACAGGATTTTGCAAAAAAATAAAATATGAAAAATTCAAAATGTTATATGAAAAAAAGCAAACTACTAGCCCCCCCCCCCTTAAATAGCAAAAGGTAAATTTGGACCCCACTCTGACATTTGTTGGCCACAAGTGATGTTTTACTCAAACTACAAAGCAGTAATTTTCAACCAGCAGGCTCATAATTACCTATCTGATAAGGGGCTGCAATATGTATATATAGTAATCCATTTTGACTGAGTTAAGTTATGGTGGCATGAAAAGTCTACAACATTTGATTTCTTGTAACATTAGCGAGATAATTATTTCTTTAGAAAGCAATCATAATACAATATAACTGTACTATGTCACTATCAGATCTTCAAATATATTCAAAAACCTTATTTTGTTAGTCATTAGCTTTTCTAAAACAGTTTGAAAAACGAGTTTGTCTAAGACTTTGTAGTTTTTATTATTACATGGAGATCTTTATCTATATTTGTATATAGCCTTTGCTATAAGATTTATCATGTTCTTCTTATCACAGATAATACAAATATGATATATTAGCAAATATGTGATTGGTTCCAAGGTCCATAATGTAGAAAAAAGTATTATTCAACTTTGGAACATATTTTTTTGTGAAGGCAGAAACGTTGTGAGGTAACATATTACCTCAAATACATATGGTCTAAAATGGAACCATTTTTTCTAAATATAAAATAGTTGCTCCACTTATTCTATGTAGAATATACAAACATAAAGATGAAAAATTAAAGTCAGTGTTGCTTCCTTGTCACATATCAAGAAACTGTCAGTAGATATATATTACACATTGAGAATAACTTGTCTAACCCAATTATTTTTTCTTTTTTAAGACACTTTAAGATTCTTTTGCAGAGATACAAAGCCAAAAGCATGAAACATTAATGTTAGGGCATCCGGTGAAGTCCCTTAAATCATTTGTTGTGATGAAAAGCAATAATATTAATTGTAGTTCATTGTAGATTTTTGAAGGATGACATGATATTGTATTCAACCTTGATTGAAATGCTTTTCTCTATCAAAATTCAACTGTCATGCAATGTATAATGTTTGTTGTTTATAGTCATAATCCAACATACAGAATATATCTAAAAACAAATTATGATCTACCACAAGATGGGGCTGTGTTTTCTCATGTTAAAAGAAAGACATTGATGGGACATAAAGATATCATTGTTTACCTCCTCTACTTCCCTACATTACAGTATCTTCAAGCTAACACCATGCCTTCTTACAAGTTGAATTAAACTCAACTCAATTTATACATACACACAAACATGGATATATGAATAATTTTACACATAAATTTGAATACATTTTTCACTGATTATTTTCTTTTTGTAAAGCTTACTTCTATGTCCGAAGTATTATTCTATCAGACCATTAGTGATAATTGTCCACTAGTTGTAAGAGGGAGTTGTAGGAACTGGTCTGGTATTAGTAGTCAATTGACCATCCCTCCCCCCTCCACGCACACTTGGGATTGGTTGCTGTTAGTCCATTCTGCTGGTGAGATAGAATAAGATATCAGATAGAGAAGTCAAAAGCCTTGTAAGTAAGCTTTAGACTTTTTTTTTAATCAGTCGAAAGACCATTTAAATAATAATAATACAGAGGATTTATGTAGCCCCTTTATTAACTAATTGTCATTCAAAGGCATGATCTAAAATCCTTAAATTCATGTATCTCATTACTACACTAGATACAATGTATAGTGCACAGAAGATAATTAGTTTTTTTACAGGTGCTTCTATGTATAAACTATACAACAGGCAGCTATCTGTCTGATACCCAAGAAGAGGGGGGGGGGGGTCATCAGGGATTCTTTGTTATCCCCCTCATCCCATCTGTAGAGTCCTTCCATGAGTGACCGTCACAAACGTACAGGTAAACTGTCAACTATATTATAAATCACCATTATAGACAACATAGCAAACCAGGACACCCCCTTTTCTTTTCAAAGCACACATTCCTAATTTGAACCTTCAAAATATGCATTTTGATGAATGTAAGACTAGAGTGGATATTTCTAGACCATGCTTTTTAACAACCGTCTGGTAAGGAAGCACTAAAAGATAGATTGGGATTGATCATTAGAATAGGACCCTTCCAGGCAAAAGGCAAAAAGGACATAAAATATTACCAACTCAAATTTGGTGAATTGCATAAAGAGGGCTTTTAATTGTAAATAACAAAAGGTAATACTGGGCATTTGAAACAGACTCACAATGCTATGTGATACTGCAGTTCAATTACATTTATGAGCATTTGTTGCTTCAAATGTGTTGGTTCATCAACACTTTCTAGATGATCTACCTCCATCCCTACACTGATCTTGAGCTCATTGAACTCGAATCCATTTCACCAATGGGTTGAATGATTCACCAGTGTAGGCCAGTATTACATTGAATTAACTCATCAGGGGACTTCGATATTGTATATGTAGTGTTAACTTTTGACTGAGTTAAGTTATGGTGGCATAGTAAGGTCTACAAAATTTGATTTCTTGTGACAATTGCAAGACACATTTTCTTAAAAGTGCAATCATAATACAATATAATTGTACTATGCCACTATCAGATTTCCAAATATATTCAAAAACCTTATTTTGTTAGTTATTAGCTTTTCAACAGTTTGAAACATACCGTCTGCCTTTGGAGTTTTTATTTGTATTTATACCACAGATAATACAAATATGATACAATTGTGCCTCTGATCCTAAGTAGAATCTTGTATTGATACAAAGTAAGGTGCTAACTCCTCACACATCAAGAAACTGTCTGTGGATCTTAAAGACATTGACAATAAATTGCTTGACTCACTCCTTTCTTATTTTTAGAGGACATTCTACGAATCTACTTCCTTGATAGAGAAAGCCAAAATCATAGACCATTAAATTTAGGGCATCCTGTGACTGCAGCTCCATCTTGTGGCCATAAGATAAATAGCAGCATAATTTTACTATGTGTGTTGGATCATGTCTTTACAAATGTTGTTGTGGTGAAAGCAATGATGATATGAGACTTGCAGTTTATTGTAGTTTTTTTGGAGGGGTGACATGATATTCAGCCATGACAGAATATACTTTAATTTATCAAAAATCAACAGTCATACAATCATGTATAATTAGATATTTACTCACATAGGAAAATCATGCTGCTCTTTATTATATGGCCACAAGATGGAGCAGTGTTTTCTGTAATCATTTAAAAAAATACTTTGATGGGACGTCAGATTTCATTGTTCAAGATCAGAAAGTGGTTATCTTTGTCCACATTTTTGGCCAAATCCATACAAGGTAAAACGCACATGCAGCTTTGTATTATAGAGAAGGTACCTAGAGAAGAATGTTCTCAAAATTACAATGCTACACTTTCAAATTATATAGATATTGTTTTAGTTTAAGCAAAATTTTCTGAATTATAAATATATAGATAGAATATCATTTTGTACTTTGCCTGGACTAATATGAAAGAATCAAGTAATGATAACCACTTTCTGATCTTGAATAATGAAATCTGACGTCCCATCAAAGTATTTTTTTAAATGATTACAGAAAACACTGCTCCATCTTGTGGTCATATAACAAAGAGCAGCATGCCATATTATGGTAGTTTTGAATGTACATGTAGAACAAAACTGTGATCAACATTTCTATTTCAATGAAAGTGATAAAATAATGGGCAGCAGATGGCAAGCAAGTAATCAATAGTAATGCATGTTTAGAATTAATAGTTTTCTAATGAAGGCCTGTCCAAAAATAGTATATCATAGTGAAATCATGTCTGAAACAACAAAATACATGCCATAAAGAAATAACAAACCTTGCTTTAAAAAAAAAACCATTGCAGATTTTTAAATCTGCAATGGGTTTTTAACAAAACTGTAGTCCCAAATAGTGAAAAAACATGTTTCTAGAAATGAACACTAATCCATCTAGAAACTAATTAATACATGTAATCAGTTTTAATAGGGATTTTTTTTTTCTGTGGGAAATATTACAGGATTAATGAATAGAAGAAAAGAAATGTAATTTTTTACTAAAGATAAAAAATAGATGTTTTTCAAGCAAGTTTTTTAAGCAAATATATTCCAAATTTCTTATTGGCTGTTATTAAAGAGACACTTTTGAATCGATTATAAAAAGTTTTAAAGTTGATATTGGACTTGGTAGACACACTTTTGGAATTGATAAGAAACTTTCTTTACATTTTATGTTGCATAAAAAGTTTATAATCGATTCTGAAAGTGTGTCTAACACATCAAATATCAACGTTAAATCATTTTATAATCGATTCAAAAGTATCTCTAACAAGAGCTAATGAAAATATCAAAGTTTGATTAAAAAACACAATGATCCAAAGCTTAGTTAACAAAAGGTAAATATGGGCCTACCCTAGGTAACATTACAATTGAGCACTAGATGTGCTTTACAATTGTTGTAATGTTTTGTTACTTGTATGCACTTGATGTGCATTACAAGTTCTACCGTTAATTTTCAGCACTTGATGTGCTGTTGTTTAGCCTGGATTATGAGGATAACCAGACTACTTACACTCTGCATTCTGCATTGTGCATTCTACCAATCTATGCAGGCTCTTATTTACCTATCCATCAAAGGGACCCTAATATGTATATATAGTGATATATTTTGACTGAGTTAAGTTATGGTGTCACAGAAAGTCTACAAAATTTGATTTCTTGCAACATCTGCAAGACATATTTTCTTCAGAGTGCAATCATAATACAATGTTATTGTGTAATGTCACCATATGATCTTTAAATATATTCAAAAACCTTATTTTTTTAGTTATTAGCTTTTCTGAATATCAAGATTTTTAGGAAAATATATGTATTCAAAGTTGGTCGAATATACTTTTATTGATTAAAATTCAACAGTCATACAATGCATTTTATCGTTTATAGAAATGCACATAATACAACTATTCTATTATTCATTTTATACCACAAGATGGAGCTTTGTTTTGTATTATTTATTATAATCCTAGCTGGGACATCAGATATTATTGCCAAGCTAGTTTTATTCTCTTCTATTGTGTTGTTCAAGATGAAAAATTGGTTATCTTTATCCAGACTTTCAGCAAAATCCACACTGCAAGGCAAAATCCACAGTGTCTATGGTAATTTTTCATGATGGACTATGTTTGTCACCAAAGTGAATATAGGTTATACAATGCAGCTAGCTCTCATACTACATTGTGAAAAAACAAATGTATGCTTGTACATTGAAAATATGGGAATGTTGAATTTTTTTTAATGAAATCTGTACACAAAATGAGGACTAGACACAACTGTTTATTCATTGCTTTGGATGATGACAGCTCCATCTGCTGGTATATGGGTAATCAACCAATAACATATTCTGAGTTCATATGAAAATAGAAAAACAAGTTCTTTTCAATCTTAGAAGAAAATGACTTCTTAGTTTGCAAATTTGAAAAATAAATTGAATTCAATAATGTACAAAAAGTTTCACCATATACAAATAAAACAATATGTATGAAAAAAGTCCCTTTGATTATCATTGCTTGTTGGGTGAATTCTCTTTTGAATTGATGAATTAAAAACCATCAAAAGGTAAATCAGAGTCACACATGGAGTGACTTGAACAACTGTTGGCATGTCATCGAAATTTCCCTCTCGGAGATTGACATTTCCCCTGGGAGGGAAATTTCAATGGTCCACATCGAAATTTCCCTCCGAGGGGCAATGTAAATCTCCGAGAGGGAAATCTCGATCTCTGTCCTACAATGTTTTATACTTTGCAATTGGTATATATTGAGTCTCTTCAAACCAGTATGCACTAAATTACCTGAAATAGAGGGGCACTGTGACAAGTATTTATAAAGATAAATTTACCTGGTTCAATATTGTGGTGGCATTGGAAATGTTCTAAAATTTGATTGTTTGCTGCATTTATTAAATAATGTTCTTCCCAGGTTTAATAACAATATTGAATAATATGCGATGCATACCATATACATTGCAAGCGAAAAGCTCAATTAATCTATTATAAGCTAAACCAATGAACTTAAAAAGTTACATTCTGTTTTTTTATCTTCATACCAGGACGTCATATCTTTTTTGTTGTGTTATTGCAAGTCTGATATAAATGTGAAGAATATAAAAGGTGAAGAGGTCACGGCACTGTAGCTAACCTCTTGGAATATATCAGACAGTAAACATCTGGAAAATAATTAAGTATGGAGACAACACGGCCATTGCTGGTATTCTTTCACAAACAGATCAAAAGCAGGTCCTGAGGAGTGTGAATATTTCCTTGAAGTGGAGAGGTTTCTCCAATGGTGTAATAGCAATTATACATGTATGTTAAACAAAAGATATGATATTTTATAGTAGAACTGATTTTCATCACAGAAAGGTAAACATTGAAGGTACTGACACAGAAATGGTAGATAGTCTCTGTTATCTAGGGACTGTTAGGGACTGATATTTACAAGAAATGAAACTTTAGCAATCATGTTGACAGGATGGTGAACAGAGGGGCAAAATGACTGTATCTAATTCTTCTAAGCAGTCCATACTCCAAATGTCTGTGAATTGGTCTCTCATACCAGATTTCCTATTCACTTCAATGTTATTTGATATTGTGGTTAGGACATTTGGAGTATGGAGTGTAAGGAGACTTAGATCTTTCAATATAAGCAAAAAGACACTCAAACAGATTTTTTTCAACATAATATATTCTTTAATGCAATAACCTCAATATAAAAACCTGATATGGTAATCTTAGTGTTGTTAAAATATCGAATTAAACAGAATTATTAATACTGCCAATAACATTGTGAATTACAACCTGGAATCAATAGATAAAAATTACAAAAATCCCTTTTTAGACAAACCTTCAAAATAGCTAGTGATGAAGCTCATCCTATAAGAAGCAGAACTCTCACCTTTACTCATCCTATTAGGTCAGTTGACTCTCTTTGACAGTTGTTATTTTATATAAGCTGGACTCACTTATATGAGTCAATTGACTTTGATTTACCCTCTATGGAGAAAACGACACCAATGAATTCTATCTACCACAAGATGGAGTTTAACAGATGTTTAGTTTCGTATTTTCTAAGCTTTACAATCATGTAATTTGATATCATTCAAATGTCACTGAACTTGGTTCAATATGTTCCTCTATGACATAAAAGGTCAATACTCCCCCCCAAAAAAAATCCAGATTTTTAAAATTAAATGTCTTCAAAGTATCATGAAATAAAAAATAAAATAATCTTTAAGAGCATGTTCTTGGCTTCAATTCCAGCTAATTGACATTTAAATCAATGTCTATATCTTATATTAAAAAAGTAAGTTTGGCTGTTTAAAGGACTAGTGACAAAAATCACTGCAAAAATTACCCAATTTTCCCTCAATTAATTACTTTCAACAGAAATGGATAAAAGCACACCTCACATTCATCAAAAGGCCCTTTCAATTTCTTAACCTAAAATTAAAAAAATTCTAATCATCAAGAAATTGGGCAAATATAATGATAAGTCAAATGTATGCAGTCCAAAAAGGCCGTCTGAATTTGAAACGTTTTTTTCCAATATCTTGTGTCAACTGCTTTTACATCAAAGTAAATGTCAAGGAAATTGAAAAATTCTAAAATATTGCCCTGAAGATTGGTAAAAAATTCCTCCACATTAAGAAGTTGATAACTGCGGCCATTCTGTATGGATTTCCCAGCAGTACAAGTCCTCAAATCGTCCCAAATCTCATCACAGACCACTTTTAAGCTTTGGTTGATTGCTCCAACTCCAAATGAAGTGGTAATCGGTCCCTTGATTAAATTCCCTTGGGTAGTTGGAATAGGGTTTTGTAATTTGTTCTTGAATGAGCTACTTTGAAAAGTTCCTCTAGGCTTTGAAGTAATCTTGCCAATAATGTGTAAGATTTTCACAGAAGATTGAAAAGTCTTTAAGAGCTTTTCAGCTTGTTTGAGATTTGATACTCTAACTGCGACATGTCTCTGCTGGCAGAAGTGTTGAATGTCTGAAGCTGTTACGACCTGACACCATTTTCCATTAGATTTTATACGCCCCCTGTATAATCGAGTATGTTTAACACAGATTTCTCTCTCACCGACAGCTCTTCTGAAGGCATTTAAGTGACTTGAGATGAACTTCAATGTTGTCACATCCGTGGAACAATTGAAAAGTCTTTGTATTTGCTGAAGCCTTTGATTCTCTTTTGTTTCATCTGCAAATCGTGACAATTCCACATCGAGAAACAGAATCTGGGGATGAAGATAAAGAAAATTGACCAAAGGAGTGAAATTAACCTCATTGTATGACAAAACTGCAATTAATCTCCTGTCTTCTGAGGCTAATTCTCCCTTTTCTACAAGAGTGAAATTCCAAGCAGTGTAGTTCTGAAGGCTGTGAGGAATCACTAAAGGACTTACAATATCAGATTGCCTTCTTAAACTCCCCACTTTTAGGACATTTGAGAGCAACAAATTCTTGCTGGCTCTTTTCACCATAGAATCCATGAGCATGTTATTATACAAGAGAATCAACATCACACAGAAGATTACTGTCAGATAAAAAGTCAAAGAGTTTTTCTTCCAAAGAACGATCCTCACGACAAAAATAAAAACACGTTGACAGAGACTTTGTCTGGTCCTGAAAAGAGTCCAAGGCATGCTTCATAGAGACTAAAAATCATTTAAATGCTTGAGTTACAGAACATAAAGGGGGGCTCTAAATACTTCCTGGTGATAAATTTGATGATAACATGGTCTGATTCATTTGATTTTAGTCTTTGATTATAAAAAGAGCACTTTCAACAGTCTCTTTGAACTCTTTTCTATTTCAGAGCTTAGTCAATATCTGCTTATCCTCAAGATTTGTGTTATATATTTGACTGATGTCAACATAAGTGGACAGTTAAATTAAGTGATAGTTTTTTTGCAATATTGAATAGATTCCCTTTAAAAATAAAAAAACCCCACCTTGGTAGGTTTAATATCCAGGCAAACTATATGTGGAATTTTGTTGAAAGACAATACAATTTAGCCACCAAAAAGTGTATAAACTTATCCTTGAATGCCCCGAAACTGACCAATTATGATTTAATTTGAATTGGTATTTTGAAGTTTATATTCACATCCTCTTCTTTTTAAATCAAGCCAGATTTTTCTTGAGTGACAGTATATTCAACAATCTTCCTCTTAAATGCAAAAATCATCCATGCCACAACTTCTTACAAATGATCAATCGAGATCAAATTTATCCACATTTGAAAAAATATTGACATCAATCTTTAAGTACATTAAGTTCATTTCACACTGCTAAAATCTTCATTTTATTAGTTGCCAGTCAGACTGTCCAAAATTCAGTGTTCTTATCTATGAAGTCAACGCCATGTCATAAAGCAAAACCATTGTGTTAAAAATGTAAATATATACTTTTTATCCTATTGTGTGACAGGATTCTATTCTTTCCTGATGTTTTCACCTGTAAAAGTTTGTATTCTGGGCACAATTTCCTCTCTCCTTATCATGTTTCATAGAAGTATAACTGCTGCTAGACTTCACGATCTGTTATTTAGGTATTTAACCACACATATTGAATTTTCTCTTTTTTATTTTACCTGGAGACACTGCAAGAAAAAAATAAGAGCATTATATTAATGACACTAAATTGTTCTATAATGAGTAATCATAATCCTTTGCCAACTGATAATTTCAGAAAATACACAATGATAAAAACTCCGACACCTTGTTGTATATAAATGTTAGAGTGTTCTTTGTAGTTTATCAGTGTTCTGATGATGACTATGAAATATAGTCGAAATATTAACATGTATTCGTCTTGAAAATAAAATCAAGCAAACATGATTTTCGGAGTTTTTATCATTGTGTATATGAGTAATCATATCCCCAGATTATAAAAAAAAGAAGTCAATGCTTGCATGGTGTTCTAACACAAGCTTAATTATGGGCTGTCCTTGTGTCATAGCATAAGACACAATAATTGACAATTCTATTGTCATCATGGGGGTATTAAGGAAAACGGGTTAAAAGATTCATGGAAAAAATTATGTATATTGAGTTTGTATGCATTATTTATTGTGTTATGATGGCATAATTTGCTTTAGCATTGCACTGACTCAACTTTAACACAAAGTTTCTCATTCCAGGACATTTGCATTATGTTGTAAAAAGTCATTGTTCAATCAGTGACACGTTTTTTATGTGCATGAAAGTGAGATTGGAATGAGTGATCTGCATAATGCTTTGTATGAGGATGATGATGATGATGATGATGATGATGATGATGATTGCGATATTTATGATGCAGGGGTCAGTTTTAATTACGAACTTAAGTCTGAGCAAATATTTCTTGCTTTATTTAACTCCTTTACTGGTGATTTTTGAAAGACATTTCAAATTTGTCAATAAAGGGTACATATATATGTACACAAATATTACCTTATTTTCTGAAAAAAATCACCAGTAAAGGTGTTAAAGTAAGCAAGAAATATTTGCTTAAGCTTGAGCACGTAATTAAAACTGACCCCTGATGGTGAGGAAGATGACGATATTACTATTGTTTGCAAACATGAGTAGTAACTGTATGTTTGTTTGTATCAAGAGGTATTCCAACTTTGCTAAAAAAAAAAGTGTTAAATATCTATTGATTCAATTTGGGCCAAACTCTTTGCAGATGGGAATGATGTTCTTATTACATAGGATTCTCTTTAAGGTTAAATAGCTCCCTTGGGGATATATGGATTAAAAAGAATACTATCCATTTTAAGGGGGGGGGGCAGAAATCTTCTTTACAAGAAAAGGGAGGGTTTAGGAACATTGTAATTGACATACATGTTAGACGAAATGGTAATGTTTAACGTTATGATATAGAATTTGACAAAACTTTTTTAAACATCAAAATCATTTGTAAGACCAAAGTCCCAAAATCTTTCTTGAGTCTACTGACCTCTTGTTCACTTGGGTGTAAACATAAAACTTAGTGTTGTTAGTGCTAATTAGTGGTAAAATAGTGTCAACACCAGATGTAGTTGTATCAAATTTATCACTATCTCATGCTGCTATCTAACACTAACCAACCCTACAAACGAAAGACCAACACTAATTAATGCACAGTGATTTACTGGCACCATTATATTTAGTGTTGATGGTTTTTAACCACTATATTTCACTATCAGCGCTAAATATTTTCTGAAAGTCGTAAACATTTGTGAGACTCCAATTTTTTTAAAAACAAATTGGGTGTGCACTTTTTTTAAGGAAAATGTTATCAAAGTTGTATATTTTCTAAAAAATAATAGCTCAGATTAAAGTTGTGGTTCAGAAAAGGTATAATCATGACTAGAATTCTCGTATATTTTATGGTAGTATACTCACTTGCACTATAGTTCTATACCTTAAACTTAAAGATAATGTGATTCTAAAGAATTAAGACAGAAAAAAACAGACAAAAAAAAACTACAAAAAAGGAATTTCATACTCACAATCATATCATAATTATACAATATTTCTTTTCCCATGCAACAAATATCCTCTCACTTCTAGAAAGTCTTTGTAATCCCTTTCTGATGTCTTCTGTCCAATGTTTTGCCCTTATTTGATTAAAAGCTGCTATAAGGCTATCTAATTTGATTTGATTTGACTTATTTTGTCAAGAAATACATGCAGAACAGTAAGATAACAATACAAGGTATGTTACATCTATAGCATAGGCATGATAACACCAGAACGCCTATGGCTTATTTCCATTGTGGTCGCTGTCCAATGATTACAGCTTCATCAATTTTGATATTTTTATGTGACGAACATCTCTATCATCATCATCAGCATTTACTCAACCACTAATGAAATGGTCCTTAATCTGCTTATGTCAAGGCTTTGAGTATTCCTTGTCAAAATAAAAGATTAAAATGTTAACTCCTTTTAGGAAGTAAGAAAGCAACCTGAATAAGTTCATTTTGGTATATATTTGCACATTTTCATAGTCTATGAAAAATTGAAAATAAATTCCAAAATGAACTTATTCAGGTGGCTGTGTAATGTACATAGCACACTAGTCTTTTCAAAACAGTTTCATTTGAGGATTAAAGGATTAAAATCATTGAATTGTAACTTTTGTGTAAAGGTATCACCATTTTTACACATTTTAGCTTTAAACAGGCGTATTCAATCCTATTTTAGCTTTAAACAGGCGTATTCAATCCTATTTTAGCTTTAAACAGGAGTATTTAATCCTAATCCTCAGATGAAACTGTTTTGAAAAGACTAGTGTGCTATCTACGTTACTTCTTAATATCAAATTGTCGGCTGGTACTGATATAATTAACTCCCTTTTCTCCAAGTGAAACACAAATTTAACTAAAGAAAATCACAAACATCATGATAAGAATCCTAATTAAATCACACGTACCTTGTAAAATAGACCTTGTAATATCCAGGTTATTTAAATATTAATTTGAGAATGAAACCTTAAGACAGCCTTCCATGCAATGCTATCATTCTTCCATTAACTGTCTATGGTACGAAATGATCACACTGATACATGTTTATTAGCTGTACCACGGCATATGTCATTGACTAACAGTGGAAGAACTCTTAACAGGTCTTCTTTTGGGATATGTGAATACTGAAACAGCTTCATCAATGGTTAAAACCAGTAAGGGGGTGACTTGTAGCTTTGGATTATATGACCTAACCTCCCCCCCCCCCCGTCCACCCTTTCAATAAAGTTGTGGTTCAATAAAATACATCATCTGGATAGGATAGAGCTGCAAACTCATTAACGCGATTTTGTTTTGAGGCCTTTATTGGTTGATAAATTGGACCGACCCAATGTTTTGTGATTGATCATTTTATTTCTTCAAAATGTTGCTTTTTTGTCAAATATAGGCAACAAATTCTCTGTAGGCTTGTCAATATCCATTTTTGGTTAGAAATAAATAACTGTAAAAAAGTTACCTAGTACCAGAACAAAAAACAATATTCATGCAAACTCCTTGAAATACATCGTTTATACTTAAAAAGGCTGAGTGATGTCTAATTTACGTTGACAGTATGTCTAAATGTATTCTCTTGGAAGGGTCCATGCTTCCTTCTGGATCAAGGTCTGGGTTGTGTCCATTGCAAGAAAGGGAGAGGGGTGGAAGATTCAGGTATTAGACAGATAGCAAACATTTATATAGTTTATCAGTTCAGGAAAGGGGTCTTTGAGGTCTACAAGGAGATTTCCTTTTGTTTTTACAAACTTTTTGACTTGTTTGTTCAAATATTTTACTTTGTTCTTTCAATGTATGGACACAAGACACTGTGTATCCTTTCTATTTCTTTGAGAAAATAAAGCTTATTATCATTAGTAACAAATGATTTGTTGCTGGTAATATTTTAGAATGCTAAATGTTATGGGTTGTGCCACCCAAATGTATCGAAGAAGACTTTCTTTTGGATTGTTTCATGGAATAGTTTCACTGCAACGACTTGATCAATAGGTTCAATGTAATAGTAATAGACATCTGTTTGCTTAAAAGACTTGATATTGTAACAAGTTCTTTACCATCAGAATTGGACAAACATCTAGTAAATTCACCAATAAATTATTGAAAATACTATGATCAAATTTGAATGGAGACAACAAAATTGGAATGGCATTCTTTCCCAGATCAGCCTTATTCATCTAGCTTAATATTGACATTTTATTTTTTTACACCCCCCCCCCCCATCCAGATGTAATAATCAAGGCCATATATAGAATGTTGATTAAAGGGTGGATACCTGCAGATGGGCGTAAACACAGTGTTAAAAAAATGTACAAATGATATACAAGACCTTTTTAAAATGTCACAGAAAGATTCCCTGGCAAAGGGAGGGGAAAGTCACAGGAAATTACATTGCCATTTTCTCCTATAATACACTGTATATTATTACCTGATAACTTTGTGATTCAAGGATACATAAGGGTCAACATGGCAATAACTTTTAGAGGCCTTATAGGCTCGAGTATGGCTTTATTTCTATTTTTATGGCAATAGCTTTTATCTAAACTGACTCTATATCATAATTTGACAGCCTAAAAACAAATGTCATTAAAAAAACACTTTTTTGATTTTTAAACCATTTCTTTTTCCTTATCATGCCACTCAAAAACAACTTTAGCAATTTATATTTAAAAAAATTAGGATTAAATTAGTAAATACCTAAGCTTATCAAACAATCAATCAACCAATCAATCAATCAATCAATTGCTACGGAAATCAGTTGATCAGCGATCAGTTGCCAATCAATCAATCACTTGCCAGTCTATGAATGAATCAACCAAATGGTTTACCTTCATACAACAGTTACCTCTTAATATTTCCATGATGAAAAATAGTGTTGATAAACAACTTTCCCTTATGATGTACATGTATATACAATTTCAATTTTCAACTAAATGGAGCCATGCCTTTGAAAAAAACTAGCTGTCATATAAAACCAAGTAATTTTTCTCAAGTTTCAGTTGCAACATATAATTCATCTTATCACCACAAAATCACATTAGTAATTTTACCTACCTGTTTTCATAATATCAACTTACACATTATCCGCCCAAAGACCTTTTCAAAATAATCCAAATGTAAAATGAACTTGTAACTTCCTTCGCAGTGTTTTTGAATGTCAAACGAGAATTTTATTTTTTCCTATTCATTTTGCTAAAGCATTTGGTGATGTTTTCTGTATCTCATGCCTGTCCAGTATTCTATGATAATATGCAGAAATACATCCAGTCAAAATTAAAACTTAAACATTAAGATGTTTCTACCTGATAAAGACTAAAGTAGAACTGTTTAGAGATTATTGAAAACACGAAAAAAAAAATAGGCTTTTGTTAGACACAGCTTCAACATTTCACTAAAATTTATTCAGATAAACTCAATAGCCTATACATGTAGATATGCATTCTAGAAACCAACTATTCTTCTATTCCTAAGCTGAAATTGACCATGTCCCAAATAGGGTATCAGCAACAAGTTACACAAAAATCTTGTGGTAAAGGCATTTTAAAGTCTTGGTTAGGCACACCTTTTCAAATAAATATTAATCGATTTAAACCCTTTTCTTCATAAACAAAAAGATAAGTCATTTCAATCCATGGTTTGAAAAAAGGGGTTTGAATCGATTCAGATCGATTTGAACAGGCGTGTCTAGCAGTCTTTATCAATTTCTATATTCTTCTCTATTTATTGCAACACTTTTTCTGGTCACATGATCACATTGCCCCTTTCACCAGTATAAAATGGTCCTCTTCCTGTAGTTGAAATGTAGGCCAGACCTGCAATTAGTCTCAAATAGTTTTAGATTTCATGCCAAAGTTCAATACAGCATGAGGGAGTCCTAATTTAAGATGATGAGCAGGTGTTCTTAGGCTGTGAATAAAAATGATTATCTCCATGACCAAATCTTGAAGAAATCAGCTACTATTATCTTTTTTTATTCCCTGGGGATTAATAGCCAGTAGTATTGCCTTCATTATTATTCTGGATTTAGTTTCTTTGGCCTTTAATTTGCTGAATGATTTAGTTATAGGGGGTTATTTATAGAATGTTCTTTATACCATGCATAAGAGAGGGTTTTAAGGAGATTGCAGTGACCTTAACCAACATGCAAGGTCATTGTATCTCCTTTGACATTACACAACTCTGACCCGATTAAAAGGGACATGACCTAGTTGTTAGGCTGACATGTTTATTTCAGACATGATGTCATTTAAAGGCAAAATGACAACAGAAATCAGGAATGTGGTTCATCTTGTTGCATGATGGGGCAGCAGACAGTTAAAATATGTTGTCATTAAGATACATGTGTTCAAGGGCATTGTTGTCTTGAAGATATCACAGCGATGTTGTCAGGTGATATTCCAACTTGTACTTATTCATGCAAACTGATGGCAAACCACTGTTAAATCACAATAATTCAAAGAAAATTAAAAGTAAGGTTGTTCTAAATCAACTAGTGGGTTGATGAATGAGACAGGGTATGGTTATCTTGCTTTTTAAAATTAGAATTTGCTTTTTTTTGTCAAATTTAGGGAAGGAAATGAATTAAAAACTTTGCAGGTTTGTTAACATACATTTTGTTAATACATACATAGAGAACTTTGATGAGGTTGTAGAATGGCTTAAATATACACGGCAGAAATAGAATAAAGGCCAGTTTAAATTAATTATTGGTCGATTTCTTTAGGAAAGCTTTTGTCACTTTGCAACTTTTTCTTTAAGTCAGAGTCAGAATAATAAGTGCATCAAATTCATAATTCCTTTGAGAGAATTAAAGTCAATGTCTTTATAGCATGTTGGGAACATGTGGCAATGCTAATAGGTCAAAATCTTTGAAATTTCCAACTAATATGTCACTTTTCAGCGACACAGTGTAAACAGGGCTTAAGTAACTCTGAGTTAATTGAAAAGAAAAATGAATCCAGATAAAACCCAACCTAATATACATTAATTTGCCCAAGCCAGACTTATACTTAAATGATTGATTAACGATGTCATTATAATTATATACCTTTCAACTCTGTAACAAGACTGTGTAATTTACAATAATCCCCACTTACCCCTTAGAATGAAATAGTATAAAGCGGGTGACAGGGGGATATTGACACTGTCTCTCTCTCTCTCTCTACTATAGACTTGGGATGCGTCACTTTTAATGGTACTAGACACCTCATCGTAAGAATGGAAATAGTCCACTCTCATTAGCCTGATTGTAAAAAATCAATGAAAAACTCATTAAACCAAAGTCTTAAGACATTAAGGAATGTCCGCCATGGATAACATTGACGCCCCGATTTCCTAAGGTTAACCCATAGTAGTAATTGAGAGAGATGTTTTTTGTGTTTCTTTTAAAATGTTTCACAAAAGCAAGAAACAGATTTTTTGTTTTCATGTTTGATTTGTACTTTTTGTGTTTTGTGTACTCAAAATGCAACACACATCCTTTGCAAAAGAGAAAAAAAGAGGAAGTACTAAAGAAAGATGGAGATCAAAGATAATAAGTCTCTTGGACATAAAGATGCCTTTTTTCCAATGGGATTTCTTTAGAATATCTGTGTCCTCTTACACAAATAAAGATGTATCTCAACGACAAATCCTATCAAAGCTAATGTACTTGTGTAAATAAAATGCAACTATTATCAAAAAGACACATTCAATTCCTAAAGATACTGTTCATTTGGAAAATGTCTAAAAGTCTGTAGTTTTTGTAAGACTTTAGTGAGGGCAGAAACGTTTTATGAGGTAAGAAATTATCTGATAAAAACATTGTCCCAATGTTAAATAATTTTAACCATCCTGTTGTTATAGCTACAGCCAAACATGCTCCATAAGAAGACATGTTCAACAATTCTTTTAAAATACAGGTATTTTTTGGACATGTTTCTTTCAACCAGGGCACCACTTGTTGGATCATGCATAATTCAAAAGCTACATATTCTTAAAACTAACCTAAAAAAAATACCATGCATAAACGTTCCATCTTTGATTTCCCCAGAGAGCCAGTAATTCTAAGAATGGGAAATACATGTGAATTAACCTTTTGGACTCTCCATAAGATGTCGTCATAAAGAAGGATTGTAAATCCCCTTCCATGTTTGGGAATTTGATAAAATATTGTTTAGATTTATGTAAATATTGGTGTTTATGGATCTATGGCTTAACTTTCTTGTATATGCATGAACAGTTGATGCCTTTAGTTCCCTAAACAATGCATCCCATAATGGCTTGGGGTTAAAGGGATTTACTATGAAATTTACAACAGGGCGAAAAAGGGCAAAGCATTGTAAATTCATAAGGGATGTATTTGACCTTTGATAGTCAATGGTATAAATATGGATGGTAGGATTATCACGGTGAATATTTTATGGAACAGCCTTGAAACATTGAATGTTTTACATGACCTTGAAGCATTGAATGTTTTACATGACCTTGAAGCATCGAATGGTTTACATGACCTTGAAGCATTGAATGGTTTACATGACCTTGAAGCATTGAATGGTTTACATGACCTAGAAGCATTGAATATTTGATATGACCTTGTAAAATTGTCTATAGGCCATTGAATTCATTCTACCTCCATCAACAAAGTGCTATAAGCAAATCGAAAATAAGCTCACATTGCTCTCCATAAATCATTTTGACTTGATTTTTGCAATAAATTCTTCCATCATAAGTGTTAAATTATTGCATTAACACTAGACAATGATACCCATTAATTAAATCCAAGATCATTTTTTTTCATGGATGAAACTTAAACCATTCAACAAAGAGAGAATCATGGAAAGAAATATGCTTCATCATAAATTCTCTTTTAACATCCAAAGTGAAGAATTCTCATAAGGATTGATGAATACAATGGCTTTTAATAAATCAGATTGAATCAGAATCCTCTCATGGAAAAGACAAATCCCTATTCCATTATCCTTCTATTTAAGACCTTTTTCTTCATAAAGGCAATTCTCCAAATCCTATAATGCCAGAAAAGAGTGAAGTTTTATGTGGCTTGAGGATGTAAGTGACATATGAAGTTGAACAACCTTTAGAGCAATATACTCATACTTTCAGGGGGGTTTCAGTTCTAATATCGTTTATGATAACACAAGCATGGTTATTTACTAATAAATATATCTGGAATAATGATTTTTTAAGGAATCATTGTCCAAAAATGCAATAAAGATCAATTTCACAACCGTGATATAATTTTGATTTTTTTTTCTTCCATGGATATGTGGAAAATCATCATTTTCAAAATCTCTATGGGATTTTTTAACATAAGAAATCATGCTTACAAGAGCTCCATAGTTGCAGTTAAAGAATTTACAAGCATGATTTCCAATGTTAAATTCCCACAGGGATTTTACAAATGAAACATAATATTCCAGTTATGGAAATTATCTTTCCTATTTTCATGAAAATAATTCCAACTAACACATTAATTTACATGTAGATACATTATTTTAGTAGTTTTTGACCATATATGCAATATTTTGAATTATAGTGTAGCACTTTTTTTTCAGGTTTTCTCTCTGTGGTTATCCATCACAAGTTTCCTCTCCAGTGGTTTTAAGATCCAATATCTGGAACATTACACATCAATTACATCTAACCTTTTCCCCTTAAAGTGGATAAAATGTGTATCTACTAATGTTTAAATGTACTGGAAATAATAAATATCTTACAGCCATATTTCCTGCAAAGAGTTATCAGCTATGGGAGAAAGAATATCTCTTTCAAATTCCTTCAAATATTGAATATTCTACAGCAATCTTTTCTGCATAGAATTGTCAGCAATTGCAGAAAAAAATACCTTTAAATGTTCTTAAAAAACTAAATATATTACAGCAATATTTTCTGCAAGGACCTGTCAGTTATTGGAGACAAAATCCCCTAACCAATGAAAAAAAATCAGACAATATCAAAGTTCTTAATGGCACATCCCTTTGTGAGGTAAAGCTATTGTCATTAGTTTTTACCATTCATTTAAGCATGGACATGGCATTTTCTTAGACCCATTATTTCTTTGAGCTATGATGATAATCATCTTGGTCTGTTTCTGTGTCTTTTTCCCAAGATTTCATTAGTATCTGATCAGAGGCAATAGTCTTTTTTTCTGTTAAATGCCGTGACAAGGAAGAAAAAAAAGACAGTTCTATGGATGTGAAAATCTGCCCTCCTTTCCCTAAGGATAGAAGAGTGGTTTTCACCATACCTCTACTTTTCACTATTAAAAGTATATATTTTTCCAGTTCTCAGTCTCAAAAGCTACAATTTGATACTACATACAGTATCTACAATTGAAAAAAAAACCACTTTTTTTTCCAAGCTAAAAGAAATATCACAATTTTGTTATAAAATTTGAATCAACTAATGCACTTTAAAACATATTCGGGACATTTTTTTTTTATTGTGTCCATCTATTTATCAGATTCAAATTTTTGATTTGTATTTATAATATCAATTCTACTTATTTTTTAAGAGGCTTAAATTAAAACAACACTGAAATTCACCCCCAAAGCGTATAACCTTGTAGCATCCCCTCTTCTAACCTTAACACAATGGAAACATGTCATAATTTCATAAATTGAATATGTCAGATGTCATGATATGAAACAGTGGTAAGGAAAACCTAGCAATGCAACAACATGCAGGATTTTTATTAAGATAGGGATATAGATAAGCTGCCTTTTCTTATGCAAGAACATGGCTGTGATTAAAACTAATGCATGGGTATGAAGATTTGTGCAAATCTAATTCCATCGGAGATGATTCATCTAGGCACTGGTAATGCAATTCTTTGAAAAATAATCATGGAAGTAAAATTGATAAGAAACTGATATGATCTGAAATTAGAAGGGTCATAGGTAGGATGAAGATATCAAAACAGAATGTATTGAAGGCTTCCAGGCGGTTGTATGCAAGTGTGTTAAAAAAGACAAATTACAAAATATGTAAAGCAAAATTATATATTTTACCTCTTTATATTTTATGTAGGTTGTAGGGTATTTTTCTTTCTTGAAAACTCTACTCTGTGTGGTTTGAATAAATTATGTAGTTTTCTCTCATCAAGAAAATGAAAGATTTTTTCTTTTCAAAAAAGACCATTTGGCAATCTTGTATGTATCTGTTTGCAGCATGTTCATCTTTTATTCAACAGAACTTGGAATGTTGCCATAATCTTATCTATAGCTAGGAATTATTTCCTTGATTTTCATCAAAGTATTTTTGTGTTCTTTAGTGGCAAACACTTCTTAACCATGAAACATTTGAAATTTGCTCATCCAAAGAATTAAAAAAACTTTTTGGAGTTATACCAGATAATTACTTTCTTTAGAAGTTTATTGTTTAAGGTTATTACAAAGTATGTGCTTCCATGGAAACAGCATTGAACGATAATGGAAAATTCTTCTTGCAATTAGCTGGACTGTCTAAACCCTGTCATATCTGTCTGGGATGAAAGAAGATTTATTTTATTAATCAATATGAGTTGTTATGATTTTCCTAATTTTCTTCCCTCATAAATTCCATTAATTTCCTTTTGCGGAACACCCTATCCATCAGACTTATTCTATCACTCACTCCATGTAATATTAACTCTCCCCACCAATTCCTCCTTCGTGCAAACATCCAGGGCGCATAATTATGGGCAAAGTAGATATATCTACCTAGGATGTACCCTTAGAGGTGCTCAGAATTTACCTGATATGACATGATTCATAATAATTATTCTAGACCACAATTATGAAAATATAGTCATTTTCAAGTTTATGCTTATAACATATTAACCCTGAAATTATTTGTACATTACAATTTTAGACACCATATCAATAACATTAATATCTAAAAAAGGAAGTTTATAGGTTTTCTTCCATGCAATGTTGTTTGTGTCATAAATTATATCACCATAAAGCAGTTTACAAGAATAGAAGCTATTTTCATCGTATTATTGTACCATAGATGACAACAATAAACATATCATGTCCAACCATGCCTATGATATAAAAGGGATTAATATTCTAAAATCGTTTTATGATACTAGCATGCTCAGGCTGACAATTGTTTGGAGAACAATAAAAAATAATCAGAGTCTAGGAAAATTGTACTCATTAATGTCGGAACATGTTAATCCTACTTTTTTTATAATGTTGTTATGCAAATTTTGCATGTTTATGTCAGCTATAAAATGAAATGCTCCTTGCAATTTGAAAGAATTTCTAGGACCCTCTCATACAGCGATCAGAGAAAGATCAGAAGCTATGAAAATGGAATTTGCCAATTATGTCTACAGGCTTATTTTTCAAGGTTGTTTTTTCTTTGACCATCCTTCTTATGATTTTGTTTAATGATGCCCTTGACTACAAATGCCTTCAAACAACATAACAGGGGTCAACATTAGGGCATTCCCTTTGGTTTGGGGCCACCAAATACTCCATACGGTCCACTAAATTCTGACAGCTTGGTCCCTTAAGCCTAAAGGACACTGATGTTTGCATACATGTGCATTTTAGTGTGAGACTGTATATTCTTCTCTAAAATGTCTGTATAGGACAGTAGAAATAATCATTGGTTAACCTCTACATAGGTTTTAAACTCTAATTTAAAACAGCCAAGATGTAGTACCATAAAATTGAAGTTAAAAATTAATACAAAACTTACCAAATCAAAATCAAATATGAAAAAAGTTTTGAAATATAGGTTTTAGAATAAAACAGCCAAGATGTAGTACCACAAAAAAAACTTGATGATAAAGAAGCTTTTGTCTTCTTAGTATACAGAACTAACCGCACACAAATAAGAAAAAGGGAAATTTTAAAATACCAATTTTAGAATAAGACTCTATCAATTGATGTGTTGTTTTGCTTCCTGTTTGTCATGGGTAAGGAGATATTTGTTTTTCTATTACAAATCATACAATACTAAAATGGTCTTATTTACCTATGAATTATTGCAGAATTCCAACACTTAACTTTAGCAATGATTGATTGATGATTGTCTTGTACCAATAGGAGAGAAGCACAAATGCTCTTGATATTATTGGCTGTCTTGTACTTGGTAATACATTCTTTTTCATTCTGACACCTTCAGTATAAAACAAATTGTTACGAAAAAAATATGGTATTACAAGTTATTCATGTCATAAAAAGTGTTTCACAAGTATACATGTACAAGCCCTAAAGTTCTTTTATTTTTTTCAAAGAACTGAATGAACTTTTTATTTTAAGACACTGGTATTCTAAACCATTTAATGTTATCATGTCCTTTCCCTGAATTTCCATTATTGTATTTTTTTATTGACTTCCAGCTGCTTGGAAAGATGAGAATCCAGCTGGATACCACAATAACTTGTCACCAGATATTTTGATTTGTACTAAAATTAGGATAAAAAAAGAAGAGAAAGGAAGTAACTGCTTTTTTTTTCTTCTGTAGATGCCTAAGAGAAAATGTTAAGAGATAGATGATATCAAAGTCTGCTCAAGCCTTGGATGTCGAAGGGGGGGGGGGGGGCAGTGCATATTCCCAATCTTATGTATCACAAGCAAATAATGTTTCCTCTGTGACAGGATGTTACAGATCATTGTTGATTGCTTTCCACAATTATTTTTCTGATCATAAAGTTCCTAGGCAGAAGAATATGAATAAAAAAAATAAAAAAAGGAATGTCTGTACATAACCATGAATGTGTGGCTTTTATTTAAAAAGCAGATAAATAATACTTACTTTTAAGTTAACCTTAAAATACTCAGGCAGAGATGAAAAATGTCCATCTTTTTTTTTGAAAGATAGAAGCAGTCCATTTTATGGAATGATGACACAAACTAGATCACAATAGAACCATTTCTTATCCATGAAAATACAATCGTAAATTATCCCAACCTTTTTCATTACTGATGATCTATGTTCTTGGCATTTTTGTG
>JAVSBT010453989.1:0-23963 GCA_033118115.1 Pharyngocirrus eroticus
TGAATGTTGAACTTAATATTCTAGATGTTGTCAGACATATGAATTTTGATATTCTAGGAAAGAGGATGTAACGCTAATGGGGAAGAAGATAGAGTGACATTTTTTTCCTGTATGGTGTAAAGTTTTCTGTTGATAAAAAAACAGGCTATATCATAATTTAAGATCGTGATTGTAATACTTATATGATCTATATTTTAGATCCTTCACATAATGGAAATGAAGATTTTTTTTGGTAGTAAACGATGATCAGAGAGTGAGTTGTATGTTATGGATGATAGTGGATTAGGCCTCAGAAAAATGCCATGACCATATAGATGTATAGTTTCTAAGACTTTTTCATTTGAAATTATTTTAAGACGTAAAAGTTTAAGAAGTACATGGATGGGAGTGCTTTTGAAAAATAGAAAAAGTGAAGTTATTCTACCTATTCTTCGATGAATATCCAATCCCCGAGTTATGAAGCTTTTTTTGATAACTTTTTTGAGAAACTCAAAGAGGAAACCAAAAACAAATGAATAAATACATCTTTGAAAGGATGTTTGTTGGTCTTTGAATTAATGTTTTTTGGTTTTGTTTTTACATGTACGTAATCGATATGACAACATTCAAACGAATGGAATTTCACGGAGATATGTCATATCATAAAGTTCCACGTATGTGCTGTTCTATATAAATACATTCCATCGATATTAAATCCATGTCCTTTTCATTTATAGATGCATGTATAAACATCAACTTTTTTGTTTGTCTTTACATTTAGATTTTTTTTATGTGCAGTACTGTAACAAAAAAATATCTTTAATATAAAACCTAAAACATCATCGATCAACACTAGAGGTCTCTACTCTACCGCCAGACTACGATCACATACTTGAATCTTAACGAAAAATATATTTTTATATTTTCAACCCTGGCACGGATGAGTGAAAATGATATTTTCCTCTCTAGAAAACATGAATTATTAAGTCGATGATGCGTATAGGTACGTGTCTAATAAATAAGACCTATTTCTGTGATGTTCGCAAAATATTAGAAATAAAGGGTAAGGCCTACCCAAATTGATAAGTTAGTAGTTGGATATATTGGCATGAGAAATTGTGCTGATTTCATTTTTTTGTCTTCAAGTTCTATCTTTAAAAATGTCTCACACTACTAGCCAAAATTTCAATAAAGATCGTTTTGTCAAAAACACTGAAAAATGTACCATTATTATAAAACGTCAACAAATTCCTATTTAAAATTGTACATTTGTGGTAATATCAATACACCTTAAGATATCTACAAGGGCGAATTCTTTATCACTTCTTTCCGTGTACCATGTATTTAAAGAAAAGGCAGAGAATTCATCCGTTGCGTTAACTTTGAAATGACCATCAATTCATTTTCAAAATTCTTTTTGAATACGTTTGGTGTACAGGCAAGGTGTATAGAATTGTTTTCTCAGCTTTATCTAAAGTATCAAGCTTACTACAATCATTTTTTAAAGAGCTATACAATAATAATATTGTACTTTAGAAAATTCCTTTCCGCTGCCTTTGTTACAAAAAAAGTTTAGAAGAAAATGTATTTTTGCTTTTTTGAATACATGGTTAACTGGCTTCATATCCTATGTGTGAAAACGTTTAAACAGAATGATTTGATACCATGTCATAAATATATTATGGCACCATATCTAACTACAGCACATTTCAAATAACCCCAATCCGGTTTTTAGTAGGACCCGAAAAGAAAGTGCTGATTTGCACTTTTCTTTTACATCCGGCAAGCACAAAGGAAGAAACAAAATGCAACTTGAGGACAGTTGGGGAAAGTTTAGGACACGTATGCATTGATACATAGATGTTTTATTCATATTGATCACTATAGTTTAGTTTAGTTTAGTTTAGTTTAAAGAAGTTTACTATAGTACTAGTTACTCTGTGAATCTGTAACAACAGTTTTGAAAAAAAATAGCAACACATATTTCTTTGGATGGACGCATTTGGATGACTATCAGTGGTGTAACATAGACTCTCAAAACCATGTACTCATAAAAAAAAAAGATTGTTTGAGTGTAAATGACATTTGGACTTCAAGGAATTCAAGGAAAATCTACAAGAGCATCAGAAAGGTAAATTATTCATTTAAAATTGACATCTTAATTCGACAGTTCTTTTGCTTATACTCTTTAATCGACGTTTCAGTGACCTACTTTATAGGTTTTGTTGTCGCCAAAGTGTTGTTGCGTCGATCGATAGATATTTAATAGATGGAAACTTTTTGAATTGTTAGTATTAACATTTGGATCGTAAGATTTGGTATTTCCTGTCTAAGGTTAGGAATATGAAAAGGTTAATATTGCTATGCTATATGTGAAGTTCAAAAGTTTTGTTAAGTGCGTTTATTTCGCCACAGGACGATATTGACCTTACTAAGTTATATAGGTATTTGAATTATTTTCAAATTTATTGGATTTTACTGTGTGATTTGGTCTACCACATAGGAGATATATAATAGATATTTGTGAAATACACTTTCAATACCCAAGGACTATTTATTCTTTTAACTGTGCATTTTTTGAACTGTATGTCATTCAACTTTTAGTTGCGAAATAATACATTGTATTATTAATGGGGAGATAGGTTTAGGGAACTACTAGTATACAGTATTCATATTGAGTTTATTTTTTATTTCTTATAAAGTTTGATTTTAAGAATGAATGAAAGAGGTGTATAGACTTAACAATATGAACCCATGCTGAAATTCTTAACTGTTAAATTAATATGTGATAACACAACATCTCTATAGCATATGGGGGAGGGGGGGGGGGTCAGTAACCAACTGGGATGAAGCTTTCACACAATAAACACTGAAATGTTCTTCTAGGGATGAATCGATCAATGCGATTGAGAGGTTTCTTATTTAAGTTCAGCCAAAATCATGCTAAAAGGTAGTCTCATAATCAATAGTATGGGGGGGAAATGAAATATAAGCATTGCAAATACTTATTTTATGGCAAGACTTTGCCAACATGGAATGGCTTCATTTGTGCATCTACAAATAAATGAAGTATGTATAATTATTTTAGATAACAACTTCTGCCTTCACCAAAATTAATTGCTGTGATACTAAAAAATGTCAACTGTCCCATGTAATCACATATTCAAACAGGGTTTGAATAGTAAGCTTAACCTGAAAACTGTCCATTGTATATAAAGTGTTTTTAGAAACATGGTTTGGTTAGTTTGTTATTCAAGCAAGTCTATCTAAACTGCATGAAAGTGATACCAAAGGTCTATGTTAACTATGAAGCACCCTCCTATATTTTACAAATATGTCAACACTGTTTAAATCAAACCATAACAGCACCTGCAACTTCATGATGAGTCATTTAGAGATTTGAAAAGCAAAATTCAAAAGAAAGAATTTCAACCAGTAAAGATTCATTGTTGTCACATCTGTCTGATATGATCTTTACAAAACAGCTAAACGCCTAGCAATGCAATTTTACAGCAACGTTTTGCTAGTGTATTACAGTATGAAATAGACTCCATGCATCATTCTATGTGCATAGGTTGTCGTCTATTTTAAAAGTCACTGAGGCATTTCCCATTTCAAAAGAAAATGATATCAATAGAATACAATCATATCAGCTGTTTACATTTTGTATGATTTTGATAGCTGATGTTTTTGACATCTTTGAATTTGCAGATACCATTTTATTTCATCATGAAGAGATTTGAAGATACATAAGCAAATGAATTGTTTGGCTGTCTATGGGGAACATGGTGAGTTAGAGTTTGTTAAATAGCTTGTTTGGGTGCTAACAGATAGCAGGTTCTTCACTGCTTTGGTATAATACGCGTTCACAACTATGAAAGAGCACCTAATTTACAGATAGTTTAAAGGAACTTGCTATATAATGATATCACAATTTTATTATTATCATTATTCTACTTCTTAAAGCCTTTAAAGATTATATCCAAGTGTTAAGGCCTGTTTACACGATCATATTTTTGTAAAGATTCTTAAAACACTTCAAAAATCTGTATTTACAATTTCAAATTTGTCACTCTTGGAGAACCTCAACGTAAATAGAGTACAGGAAAGGTTATCTTTAATGTTTTTGTGAATTTATTAGTAGTGTGAATGCATTTGTTTATTATCTAAAGGTTAATAAAATGGACTTTATAAAGATGACCAAAAATTATACACTAACAAGTTTGATAATGTCAATAGGACTCTATATTATAAGCCAAAAGTAAAACAGCTCTTTATCCAGTAAGGCTGTCATTCATTTTTTCCTAAATTCTTATAATTGTTCTTATATTTATAAAACAGACTAAATGGACAACTATTCTATACTATAACTTGGAAAGAATAACAATGATGTCACAAGAATTTAAAGATCACATCAAGGCAGCATGTCAGTTTCAAAGCAATGAAAAGTCAGTAACTAGAAACCTATCCTTGAGATACAACTAAAAAGGCCTAATTGTCAGTGAATCAAGATATCCTAAGACCAACATTCAACATGGCTGAACCTGAACCAAAGGAAAGGAAACCTGATTTTGAACTGGAATTGCAAAAACTAGAGAGGTAAAATCATTCATGAAGATTGTGAAAATCATCTCTCTTAATTCATAATCATATAATATTCTGTGTCTAGAATACATCCTTGCTAGATGCTACAAGAAGTTCCGTTTAGATAAATGAATTTTGAAAAGAATTTAGCAATATATTATTTTTTGATTATTTTTTCACGTTACAGAGGCTCTTTTTTTCATAAAGAAACGGACGTTTAACGCAATAAATGCAAAAGGAGAGTGGGGCCCCCAGTGGCATAAACATCCAACTTTAAATTTACAAATTACATAAAACAATAACCGAAAATCCTCTTACAGAAAGAACCATGAGTTACATTTATACATGATACCAAATAAATCAATGGAATTGAATTAATCATCCTTACGTTAAAAGGTACTTTTTAGTGTTTTTAACAAATACTTTCAATTTCAAATGCTTTCTAAAATTTCAATGGGACATTAGCCATCAATACTTGTAAGACAGCTTTTGTTTGAATGTTTATTTTAATAATAATTCTCTTTTGTTTTCTTCATCTTATAATTTACTGTTTAGGCTTTCAGAGGCTGATCTAAAATTGTTATTGGAAAATAGCTTTGATGAATTGATTGACATAATCGAATTAGAAGATCTATTGAGTCTTCTTTTTTCAAAGAAAGTGATTTCCAGGAGAAACAGAGGGAGTATTAAAGTAAGTTTACCATTGTACTTTTATATTATGACACACCAATTCAAAGTTTTAATTAGTCACAAGGAACCTTTTAAAGCTAATAATAGAAGCATGAAATGATCAAGATATACATGTAAATCATAATTGATTTGATATGTTTTACTTTGTAGTCCAAAGGCCCAGAACATGAAAAGGTAGAAGAACTCCTAGACATTTTATTGACAAAGGGAAAGGAAGATATAGTTCAATTCTTTAGGTGTCTTTGTGAGAAAAACCAAATACATGTTCTCTATGCAGTCACTAAAAATCTAGGTATTTGATATATTAATCTTACTTGTTTACATTATGACTAGAGAAAAGTCAATATCTAAAAAGACATATAACTTATGGTAGAGAAGTTTTTCTGAATTCTCTCAAAACACCCCAAAATTAGGTGGATTTAACTCTATGGTGTTCTTTTTGGGGAATAAATGGTGTAATTAATTGTGTCACATATTGTTGTTTATAGTTCTATATTCAGTTTGGACAATTGTCTATCAATATAGGCTTCAATATCAAAGTTCAAACTTCATTTTAACTGTCTAATTTTAATTTTTAATTTGCCTTTTAATTTTAAAACTGTCATTTTATTTATCTTGCTGTTATTTATTCACAGGTATGATAACGCCATCAAAATCATATGATGGGACTTCCAAAAATATGACACCTAAAAATGGTAAGTGGAAAAGTATTTTAAAAGTATTTTTATTTCACAAATTCAGAAAAGACAACATTTGTCAGATTATTATTTGTTGTATGTTATAACATCCAAATTAATTAGTTGGTCTATGGAATATTTTAGCATTAAATATTAGCCCAGCAAGCAGATTTTTTTTCATCTCATAGTAAATTAGACTACATTCCGTTTTCTACAAAAGAAGCACATTGTTCCAATTGGCACTTAAAAGCAGGAATACCTTGTGTTATACAAATAATCTCTTTACAGTTCTTTTTTTCTAATCAAAAATGTTTGTTTACTAGCCAACAAAGTTTTTATTGATTGTATTGCCTAATTTTTACAAAATTGCTCTAAATTCATTGAATTTTTTAATATTTGATAATATCAGTAATAAGTAGAGATAATTTATATATTGCAATAAGTAAATTTGGTGGTAATGAAAACTGTTCTAGAACTTATTTCAAAGAGTTTTTCAACATTGGTAGAAAAATATCAGCTCAAAAATATAATCCAATGACAATCTGTAACGTTAAAGTATAGTAGAGGAAAAGCTAAATTAAAGTTCTGGGGCCAGTTTCAATTGACTACTTTAGTCTGACTTATCTCTCAAAATGCACATATCTTTAAAGTTTGACTAAAAGTGTGTGTTATTTGATTGCTGAATTAAAGGCTAAGTCCAACTTAAAGCTAAGTAGTCAATTGAAACTGGCCCAGGATGTTTGTCAATAGTGTAAGCATGTTCACTTCATAGATCATATTTATATCATTCATACCATTAATCATCAATTAAAGATGACATTGTATTCATTATTCTTTTTATCTCATTAGTTTTAGGTAAGCCACTACAAAAAGAACTAAAGGACCTATACCTTCAGGAGATGGCACATATCAGATGTAACCCTTTAAGACCATATGAAACACAACCGATCCGGAAGTTGTTTGTTAACTTATCAGTGGTCAAAGAAGATGTCAATCATGCAGCAGGCAAAGAAAAAGAGACCAAATTACTTGAACACTACTGGGACATATTTTCGGACCAATCTGAAAATGATAAGAAGAAAGATATATACAGAATAGTGGTGCAAGGTAAACCAGGGATAGGCAAAACTACCCTGACTAAGCGTTTAGCTGTAGATTGGGCAGAAGGTACAATTTTGTCAGATAAGTTTGACAATGTTTTTGTGCTGACTTTAAGTATGATAAAACCAGGTCAAAGTTTATTTGAAGTCATCTTAGAACAATTGGTACCAGACAATAGTAGACTTAGTACTTCTACTGATGATATAAAAACATATATTGAAGCTCACCAAGAAAAATGTCTCTTTGTGTTTGACGGTCTGGATGAAATGACACAGGGCATATGTAAGGAAATTGATAACATGATTCAACGCAAATACCTTAACAAAGCCTGTTTGTTGTTAACATCAAGACCAACCGAGAACCCAATTCTCAACACACCATCTAAAATAGACCAATTCACAAGGATAGAAGGGTTTACAGAAGAAAATGTAAAGAGTTTCATTTGTAAATTCTTTGGTGAAAGCATTTCAGGGTTGAATATTAATAAAAGCACTGGTTGCTTTGAAGAAATTTACAAGAACAGAATGGTGGATATAGCTAAGATTCCTCTGATTCTCAACATACTGTGTCTATTATATGCAGACCATCAAGCATTTCCAGATAATATTACCAAGATTTATAGGGAGCTGCAGGAGCTCCTTTGCAGAAGAATCAAGGATGAAACAATGATAAATGAGGCAGAACTGAAAACAATTTTAGTAAAATTGGGAACGATTGCCTATGAAGGTTTGTTGAAAGAAAACAATCAGCTTTTATTCTCAAAGAAAAAAATTCGTGAAGAAGTAGGGGAAGATGCATTCAATGCAGGTTTGATTTGGTTGGAAAATCCAAAGTATAGTACAAGTCGAAATAATCAAGTCTATTTCCTGCATAAAAGTTTCCAAGAATATGCAGCAGCTATTTACATTGCCAGTGCACTGGACGACACCAATATGGAGCCGTGGGAACAACTCAAGACAAAAATCAAAAACCTTGGTGAACAAGATCTGCTCTTACAATTCTGCGCTGGGTCATCTGACAGGTTAGCAAATGAGGTCTTAGATTTTTTGGATGAAGAAAGTAGAAAAGTCATTTCAAAAGATCTGTTAAAGATTTTGGAGAATCTGTCACAAAACAAAGATTTGACATTAGAAGATGCAGGAATGCTCCTCAGAAAGGATACCTTTTATCAAACGACATACAAAAACATGCATACAACTGACATACGTAATTATATAGAGCTAGAACTAAAATGCTTATGCAGCATGGAAAAGCAAACAGAAAATGAAACCCACTTTGTCAATCAGTTACTATGTTATGATTATTTTAAGATGGAACAGGTAGACAAAGCATGTAAAATGGGAAGTTTGAAATTTGAAAAATGCATTGCTGTTATCACAAATGATGAAGAATTACAGCAGCTAGTCACCAATGCCCAGTCTGTATCATGGATCATACTGAAGGGGAGTGGCATTATTAAAAAGTTCCCATTTACGGAAAGAACTAAAGGTTTGTTAGAGGAAATTTGTGACAAAAATAGTTGTGAATTGAGTATCTGCATTGGAGAACACTGTATTGTTACATCTTCTGTTTTAAATCTTTTAAAAGAGCATGAGCGAATCAAATACACACAAATTACACTTGACAACAGTGACAGCTTTTATAACTGTGACCCTCCCCAACCCTCTACTAGAGAGGTAAACTGGATGGAAGCCTGTTTAACATTACTGGGAATGCGTTGTCTTATATCGTTGCATGTTAATCTCAAAGTCCCTGATATTATCTTTGCAACCATTGGAAAAATACTGAACCAAAATGCTGACAATTTGCTAGAATTCAATATGACCATGCATGGGGCATTCATCTTGGAAAGCATCTGTAAGGAACTAGAAAAAAACTTGTTGCTTACAACCTTAAAATTCGTCAATATCTTGGATCAAGAACATGTCAGTAATTTTCTCCAGCGATGTAAATACATTAGACATCTAGAAATCAAGGACTGTACATTAGACATTAGCAGTGATATTCTAAATTTAAAGATTCTCAGAGAACTGCTCATTGACAATTACAGGGGTGTAAAACAGGTAGGCCTTCTGAAAAATTTACATGAGTTTGAAAGCCTAGAAAAATTCACATGCGTTTCTGTTAATGACAGAGACATAAAAGCAATGACATGCAAAAAACTTGAAAGACTCAGAGTTCTTGATATATCCAGCTCCGAAATAGGAACTGAAGGCATTAGAAATCTGTGTGAAAACTATGAAATGTTACCTGAATTAATAGAGCTAAAACTACATGACCTTTCATCAGGAAACCTATGTGAAAACTTTGAAATGTTACCTGAATCATTAGAGCTAAAACTGCTTGACCTTTTATCAGGAAACCTATGTGAAAACGATGAAAAGTTATTTGAATTAATAGAGCTAAACCTACCTGACCTTTCATCAGGAAATCTATGTGAAAACTATGAAATGTTACCTGAATTAGTAGAGCCAAAACTGCATGACCTTTCATCAGGAAACGATATGTGGCTGACATTACAGCCATATCTACAGTGGTTCAAAAAGCTAAAAAGACTAGACATTGTGATATGTTCTAAAACACTTGAATCACAAATAAGGGATGAATGTGAAAGATACAATATTGATTTGTCAGTATTTTTTACAACTAGTGACCTGCATCCCAATGAATTCTCCTACAGTACGCTGATCTAGAACCAAAAGGGTGTAAGTCCAGGTTGCAAATAAGGAAGTTATGGGCAAAAACATTATTTATGTTAAACTGTAAATATGGATGAAACTAAACTTTGATTGGATGATTTCTTTGTATAAAAGAACATGGTACATGCATAGTTTTGCCCTAAAAAAAGTTTCATTGAAGAAAAAGCATCAATTTTCCCTCTGTTGACCCCTTCCTGGTCCTAAAATAATGCTCAATTCGTTGAAACCAAAAAGGTGAAAGTCAGTATTATGTATCAAATCATTTAAAAGGACAACTCTGGAATTAACATTTTATCGTCAAAAATCAACAGACTAACTATTAAAAAGGTAAATACAGCAATACCAAGCATCAAATTGTAGTAAAAATCTAAAGTCAAGTTTTATACTAGCAAACCACTTTAGTCAGACATACACCCTTTGTGCCCTAAAGTGATAGCAGCCTATCAATATAAATCAATGGGTGTAACATATAAAATCCAAATATATCCTGCATTATACATGCAATGACTTGCATCATTTGTTCACTAGATGCAGCTTGGGAAGCTGATAATGAAAGTAACAATAAGTGCCAATGTCCAACTTACACCCTTTTGGTTCTAGAGCAGCGAGTACTAGAATTAATCCGCCAGTCTTTACAGGTAACGCAACTGAAAAGTTCCCTGTGGACTAAAATATGCTGTATTCATTCGCTGCCATCAACCATATCCAAAATCCCTGTAAAGTCAATGAGTTTAGAAACCAATATTTGTTGTAAAAAGAACTGTGAAATAGAGTTCTGTGGTTATTATTGGAATAAAGATGTCAGTTTAGTATAGTCTTATCTATGTTAGTAGATTATCATACCCCATGATGAGATTGACAGTCAGATAAAGGTTGATGTCAGATGTAGATATAAGTTGCTATAAAGTAAGAATTAAATGTTGTTTTGTGTAGAGCTTCACTCTAGTGGCAATAGTTCATTTCTTCAGCTTGGTTAGAGGATTATTTTACTACTAAAATCATGATTAAGACACATCTTTTGAAAGACACTTATTTGGACAAAGCAAAAATTGTTTACCAAGTCACTTAATTTGATTTTAATTTGTTACCACTGTTATTACACTATTATTGTTATGATGCTTTTTCATAATCATTTCTGTCAGAAAGCATGATAATACATTATGAGACAAAATTGTCATGTTGTTGTGTATTAATTCTCTATAGACACACAGTTCACTGAAAAATCGTTTCACAGGGCTATGCTACTGGTGTGGTCAACAAGAATATCAATCTATACAGGCATGTATAAAAGGTTCATATTTGTTAGAAATCACACAATGTACAACACAAGTCACAAAAGGACCACTGATTTTTACTATTTATATGAATGATTTCCCAAATGTGGTTGAAAAATGTGATATTGCACTTTATGCTGATGATACTGCATTGTCTTATTCTTCAAATTCTTTGCCAGATTTCCAAAATGTTTTAAATATTGAACTGAATAATTTATCAGACTTGCTTTCTGTTAACCAATTAACACTAAATGTAAAAAAAACTAACGTTATGCTTTTTGGAACAAGTTACAAATTAAAGAAGTATGGTAGTGTTAATGTACATATTGGTAGAGACAAATTGAAAATGGTAAATGAATACAAATATCTGGGCGTTTTATTAGACAGCAAACTTTCGTTCAAAAATCACATTGAGTACATTTGTACAAAAATTAACGAAAAACATTTCCCTGTTTAGAAGAATCAGACATTTTATACATTTTAAAACATGTATGATGCTGTATAAAACTCTAGTCATTCTGAATTTCGATTACTGTGATACTGTATGGGATTCTTGCAATAAATCTTTACAACAGAAAATGCAAATTTTACAAAATAAATGTTTAAGAATAATTTCTAAGTCAAACAGGAGAGTCTCTCTAGTCAATTTGCACAATCAATGTCATATGGGTTTCTTAGATAAAAGAAGAAAATTTCACTTAACGGTTTTACTTTATAAATGTGTGAACAAACTGGTTCCTTCTTATCTATCCAGACTTTTTAGTAATATTCAGTATCCTAATATTAGAACCAGGGCTATGTCTTGTTTTAACCTTACTGTTAAACCTTTTAGAACTGAAATTGGTAGAGGGAGCTTTGTGGTACGTGGCGCCACACTGTGGAACAATCTTAACCCAGACATAAGGAACTGTGCCACTTTAAACATTTTTAAAAACAAATGCAGATTTTAATTGTAACCATAATAATAGTATATTTATTGACTGTTTGTGTTCTTTTCCTGTGTATGTATTCTTAAAGGTTAATGTTTTTTAAAGGTTTTTAACATCAACTGTCATTCTGTCTTTACATGTATTGTATTTCTTTGAGTAATAGCTCTTTTTAATTTTTAGTTTTTAAAGTCACTTTTTATCTGTACTCCCAGGGCTCCACGGGAGATCAGTGCTTCGGCACTGAGTGGGCCACCCTGGTTAAATAAGAAATAAATAAATAAATAAATAAAAAGTAAACTTTGAATGTGCAGCATGTGATCAGGACAATCATTGTCATTGTTAGTACAAAAGGCATAATGGACCAAAAGGGTATGCTCTAAATATTATGTTTGTGATGTGAGTAATACTGTAGTTATACAATGGCATAAACAGTGCAAAAAATAGTCCTAAAATGTATTATGCTTGTAACATGTTATTATCACTCAGCAATAAAGTATAAGAAACATAAATTTGAAATACTGTATTGTCTTATTCAATCATACTATGCAAGTGCCTGTATTCAAATTAAAGTTAAATTATAATTATTTATTGTTTCAGCCCTTGACTATTCTTTTATTTGATTCCTTATAGATCTACGATTTTTAATATTCCAGTATTTTTATATATATTTTACAGTTAATATTTGATTTTGATTTTTTTATAGATGTCCGGACATAAAGGTTCATACTAACTGTTCAATACAAATAGCGCCCTCTGTGAGAAAAACAAAAAGCATTTCAGTTATGGGAATAGATGTAAAACATTTATGAAAGGAAGTTTTGTGGGGGGGGGGGGGGTGTATTTGCAAGATGTAGAGGACATTATAATAAATGATAGTCCTCATTTTTTTTTTTTGCACTATTAAATGATTATAATATAACTATCGTATTATATTGATACAAGGCACAAGTGTGTACTTGAAGGTATTGGACTTGCAAGATATAGAACTTAATGGAGGACATTTGTTGATGAAGGGCACATCCCTTGGGACTTCCCGTAGAATTATGCTTATGTTGAAACTTTTATTTAAATGGGGGGGTAACCCGTTTTGGTATTGTTGACCTTCCCTGGAGATCACTGGCATTCATATAAATGAGTGAAAGTGCACATAGTAAGTTTTTTAAGTTGTAGAAGGGAACTAAACTGACAATAGACTGTCTAAAATATAATTGAAGAATCATTATAAATACATGATATCGAATAGATGCAATGCAATTATGAAAGAAGGTTTGATCCCCTATGGATATGGTAAAATAAACTATTAAATGGATCCATTCCTTGAATCAGAACCATTTTTTCTACAAAATATAAGAAGAACAATATCACTATAAGCATATTTTAACAACAATTATTATTATGATAAATCTCAAACTTTGACAATTTATCATAATAATTTTTTTTTAAAAAACATTATAAGGCAAAAAAAAAAGAATTCTTTTTAATACATGGTTATCTTGCTTCCTATCCAATTAGTGTAAAAGTCATAAACTGAAAGATTTTTATTCCATGTCATGAATATATTATTGCACCATATCTAACTACATGTAAAGTACTTGTCAAGTAAACAGTCCGGATTATAGTAGGATATGTTGTATCATTTTTTCTGTATACCATGCATTTTTAGAAAAAAATATGTCATCCCCATGCGCTTTCTTACAGCAAAAATTGAAAATAAAACTAACACTCTGTGAAATTATAAATAACTACGTGATATACCCACAAATATAAGGTGTATTTTGATAGAAGCAGAATTAAATTATGTTAAATATTGAATGTTTTATGAGCCATATTCTAGAATAATGTCATCAAGAACCAATCCATTGGAGAAGACAAGAGCAAAAACGTATTTTTTTACTCGCGTCAATCAAAGAGGTATGTCTCTTAGAGTAATATTTTCTTTTCAAAATATTTTGTTGAATAATATCAATATTGGTTCTATGTATATCCATGTAAAAAAAAGTTCTGATATTTCTACCCATGAATTATTGGTGTCAATATATCCATATAGTGTAAATTTGGGAGGAAATATAATAAACCTATATCCGCTAACATTATTTAATATTTCGACATGACAAAAATGTCTGCAAAAGAATTTTTATGAAGATATCCAAACACACGAATTATTTATACCTCTTTTTCCGTATACCATGCATTCTTATAAAAAGAAACAGAAAATCTTAATCCGCTAGCAATTTAGCCAAGCGTGAAAAATGTACTGATATATAAAAAAAATCCTTTTGTAAAACATTGGTTTACATACAAGGTTTATAAAATTTAAAAAAAATAGCGTTGTCTGGAGTATTAAATTTACTGCAATCTTTTTTTTAAGAGCGATGATTTAACAAAAAAAAAAAATTCAAACCCAATCCGCTATAACTGTTAAAAAACGTTATGAAGATAATATACATATTTGTTTTTTTATTACATGACCATTTGGCTATTAAAGGTGTATAAAACTTTAAACAGAATGATTTTATTCCATGTAATGAATATTTGATGACTCTTTTTCTAACTACCTTCCTTGTCAAATAATCTCAATCCATTTTTTAGTACATCCCCCTTTTTTTACATCCGGCAAGTACAAAGGAAGTAATAAATGCAATTTAAGGAAAGTTGGGATTTAGGACACGTATAATATATAGATTTTTTATTAGATATTGATCACTATATAGTACTAGTTACTCTGTGAATCTGTAACAACAGTTTAAAAAAATAGCAACACATATTATATTTGGATGGACGCATTTGGATGACTATAGTATCAGTGGTAATAAAGTTTCAGGGAACGTCTACAAGAGCATCACAAAGGTAAATTATTCAATTAAAAATTAACATCTTCATTCAACAGTTCTTTTCCTTACACTCTCGTTTCAGAGACCTACTAATACTAATAAGGCATTGTTGTCGCTCAAGAAATATTGTCACTCTGATTTGTATAATAATGCAATCATTTATTGGTCATTTGGCATGGACAATTGGGTGAAATGTGTTAATCTATGTACAATGACTTTAGATATTATACTAGATTTAACTTCTGGTTTTACCAAAAATAATGCTATCGGTTTCGAATATTAAAAATGTCAACAATCAATATGTTAGCCCATTTTATTTTAAATAGTATTGTAACAATAAGCTGCACCTAAACAAACATTCCATTTCATTTAAACTGCACAGAAGGGGTGCAGAAAGAGTACAAAGTGCACATTAACTATGAAGAGCCCTCATGTTCATTATACATATGTCAACACTGTTCCAATCCATAACCACTACAGTACCTGAGTTTTCATGATGAGTCATATAGTGATTTGTAAAGAATTGGAAACAGTGAATATTGATTATTGTCATATATCTGTCTGATATAGTCTTTACCAAACAGCTAAACACATAGCAAAGCATTGCTACATATACAATGCATCATTCTTAATATACATATGTTGTCTTCTGTCTTAAAAATCACTGAGGCGGTTTACATTTCAAAAGAAAATAATAGAAACCGCATTCTATCAATAGAATGGGATCATAACAGCTGTGTAAATTTTGTATGATTTTGATGGCTGATGTATTTGATATATTTTAAACTTGTAGATATCATTTGTTTTTCAACATGACGGGATTTGAAGATACACAGTAAATTAAATGTTTGACTGTCTTAGCAGGGGAACGTGGTGAGTTAGAATTTGTTTTAGAGTAACTTGACTTAGATACATTCAAATGGCATGCTGTAATCTATATAAGTGTGAGAACATGTTTTACTTTCTATGCCATAGAAAAAACACAGATATATAAATGGTGCTGACAACAATGCCTTTAAGCATTTGTCAACCTTAAAGGAGAACTGTATTGGAAGAAGCAGTTTCCACACTACTTTGGTGTAAGCTTTCGTAATGATTAAATGTCATTTATTTGTTGACAATTGTTTCAAATAACTTAGAATTGTTCTAATATTTTTGATAAACAGAAAATGGACATCTATTACCAAATAACTTGGAAATATTTAGACCAGTGGCACAATAATTCAAAGATCACATCAAAGTAGGATGTCAGTTAACTTGAACTCTATCCTTAGGATATAGGGCTTAAGGTGCATCATTGTCAATAATTCTACATTATCCAAAGACCAACATTCAAAATGGCTGAACCTGAACCAAAGAGATTGAAACTTGATTTTGATCTGGAGTTCGAAAAACTAAAAAGGTAACATCATCCATAAGAATTATTATGGAAATCTCTCATTATTTATAATGGTAATATTCTGTACTGAAATCTTTATTTAATAATTATTCTATCACAAGAATACATCTTTGCCGAATGCTAAAAGGAAATTCGTTTTTGTAAATTAATTTCGAAAGACTTTTCTCAGTATATTTCTTTTTATTTTACAAAGGCTGGTACAATATTAAATAAAATGTGCAATGTATTATGAAAAGAATTAAAAAATGTTTGAAGAAAACCCAGAACAAAAGTGGAAATTATGCCCACTGGCCAGTGGGGTAATATTACAAATTGAATAACACAGAAAACACAAAATAATCTACAAACAGAGAGAGCAATACACAACAGCATTATACAAAATAAAAATAAAAAATTAGGGTTTTTGGCAACACCTCCAGTTTAAACGCTATCTTAAATTTCTTCATAGCTAGAAATTGCCTAGAAATGTATACAGCTTTCATTTTAATTTTTCATATTTTTCAAATAATTATTCTCTCATATCATTTTTCTTTATCTCACTTATTTTGTTTTTTAATCATTTATTTGTTCAGGCTTTCAGAGAAAGAACTAAGATTATTATTCCAAAAGAGCTTTGATACTTTGATTGATAATATAGTATTAGATGACCTACTTAGTCATCTTTTTTCAAAGAATGTGATTACCAGTAGAAATAGAGAGAATATCAAAGTAAGTATGCAAACATTTTGTATAACAACACATGATTTCAAATTCATACTTTTCCAAAGTCACCCCTTGATAAATAATATGGAACAGGGGTCGATTTACTATTTTTTCTCAGAGGGACCCGCAAACATGATTATTAAGAAAATGACTAAAATGTCAAAATTTCTAAGGGTCCCACCCTATACTTTATAATGGAGCAAAAACAGCTTGCCCCTCGGTCCATCAAGTAAATCGACCCCTGTGGTGGAAGCTTTAGATTATCAAAATCTTAATCATAATCAATTTGAATGTAAATGTTTTACATTGTAGTCCAAGGGCGCAGAATATAGACAGGTAGAAGAACTCCTAGACATTGTAATGAAAAGGGGGAAGGATAATATGCTTCAATTCTTTCTGTGTCTTTCTGAGAAAAAGCAAATACATGTTTTCAACGCAGTCATTCAAAATCAAGGTATTTCATTTATTAATCTTACTTGTTTACATTTTACATTTATCATAGCTACAGAATGTTGGTGCCATAATGGAAAACTTAATATTATTTTGATATTTTGGGTAAGACCCAGATTCAGGTACTTTATGGTAGTCTCCATCTAGTGACAGAGTCACTGTTCATATTTTATGCTTTTTAAGCAACAAAGAAAATAAAACAAATTCATTATTATGTCAAAAAAATAGAATTTTTCTTGACTTTCTCAAAATATACAAACATGACGTTGGTGGATTTGGCATTATGGCATCCATTTTCAGGAATAGATTTCATGATCATACATATGTATACACAGGCCTTGAAGTTTCAATGGTGCAATTGCACATTGACCATGCTACACTTTCTATGAACTGCACCAAAAGAATGAAAACTATCATAACATACATAAAGAATATGGAGCTAAATTTAATTATGTTTCAAAAATGTCAAAGTTGGAAAAATATTCAAAATCAACGTATTATTTTTTATGAATTTAATATAATTATGCAAAGTGATATTTTCAAAAATGGTGTATGATAACATTGCTTGGTACAATAACACTAAGAACCCCAAATCATTGGTGCTATTTGTTCATTGTTGCACCAAAGATGATTCTTGCATTCAAGATATTGTGTCACAAATTGTTTCTGACATGTTGTCTTTCATATTTAAACTATGAGTATCAATATTTGCTTCAAACTTCAATACTAATTATTGACTTTTTGCCATTTTGATTCACCACGCCATTGTTTATTCATAGGTATGGTTACACCATCAACATCATATGGTGGACCTTACAAAATGGAAATACAAGAAAAGAGTAAGTAAACAATTTTGAAAGTATTTTTATTTCACAAATTCAGAAAAGACAAATGTTTACCAGATAATTCATTGCAGTATGATTATAAGGCCATTCCAAATTGATTAGTTCGACGATGGTTTTTTTTAATTAAAAAATATGCTAGAATTTTTAACCCAAAGTAAACAAGAATTCACTTGCCTTCTATCTTGAAAGGATTGAAAGACGCGTTCAGATTTTCATAAGATAGCATGGGTATTGAACAAAAAACCTCTTTGTCATTATTTTTTTTTGATAAAAAATGTGTGTTTTTAAGCCTTCAAAGTTTTTCATTGATTTTGATTAGAGTACTCTCAAGAAACTACTATTTTTGCATTGTTAATTTAACAGCATATTTCATTTACCAGTGGCTCTACTAAATGCCAAAATGCTGTTAAATGTTGTGCTCAAACTCTATATTGAATTAGTACACTTAATCATTGAAGTGATAAGTATCTATAGATTTTATTTGTTATAATATATTTCAACAAATAATTTTGGTGATGATGATATCTTTCTATAACCTATTGCAAGGAGTTTTCAAACATTGGTTTATGATTTCAGCTTTAAAATATAATCTTTTAATCATCAATTATAGAGGACATTTAAGTAACTATGTTTGTTCTTATTAGATTTAGGTACGGCACTACAAAAAGAACTAAAGGACATATACCTTCAGGAGATGGCACATATCAGATGTAATCCTTTGAAACCACATGTAACTCAACCAATCAAGGAGTTTTTTGTGAACTTATCAGTGGTCAAAGAAGATGTCAATCATGCAGCAGGCAAAGAAAAAGAAACCAGATTACTTGAACACTACTCGGACATATTTTCTGACCAGTCTGAAAATGATAAAAAGAAAGATATATTTAGAATATTGGTACAAGGTAAACCAGGGGTGGGTAAAACTACCCTCACTAAGCGTTTAGCTGTAGATTGGGCAGAAGGTACAATTCTGTCAGAGAGGTTTCAAATAGTTTTTGTGCTGACATTAAGAATGATAGAACCTGGTCAAAGTTTGTTTGATGTTATTTTAGAACAATTGGTACCAGACAAAAGTAGACTTAGAACTACTACTAATGATCTAAAAACATACATTGAAGATAACCAAGAAAAATGTCTCTTTGTGTTTGATGGTCTGGATGAAATGACACCGGGCATATGTTGCGAAATTGATAAAATGATTCAACGCAAATATCTTAACAAAGCATGTTTGTTGTTAACATCTAGACCAACTGAGAACCCAATTCTCAACACATCATCTAAAATAGACCAATTCACAAGAATTGAAGGGTTTACAGAGGAAGGTGTAAAGAGATTCATTTGCAATTTCTTTGGTCAAAACGAAAAAATATCTTTGTATCATAATGAATCTGACAATAAAAGCACTAGTTGCTATGAAGAAATATACAAGAACAGTATGATGGATGTAGCTAAGATTCCTCTAGTTCTCAACATACTGTGTCTATTGTATGAAGACCATCAAGTATTTCCAGATGCTATGACCAAGATTTATAGAGAGCTGCAGGAGCTCCTTTGCAGAAGAATTAAGGATGAAGCAATGAAAAATGAGGCAGAACTGAAAACAATTTTGGTAAAATTAGGAAAGATCGCCTTTGAATGTTTGTTGAAAGAAAACAATCAGCTATTCTTCCCAGAGAAAATAATTCTTGAAGAAGTAGGGGAAAGTGCATTTAATGTAGGTTTGATTTGGTCGGAAAATCCTAAGTATAGTACACGTCTAGATAATCAAGTCTGTTTTCTGCATAAAAGTTTCCAAGAGTATGCTGCAGCTTTTTACATTGCCAGTGCTCTGGATGGTGACAACAATGAGCCTTGGGAACAACTTAAGACAAAAATCAAAAACCTTGGTAAACAAGATCTACTCTTGCAATTCTGCGCTGGGTCATCTCACAGGTTAGGAAATAAAGTCTTAGATTTTCTAGATGAAGAAATCAGTAAAGCCATTTCAAATGATCTGTTAAACATTTTGGAGAAACTGTCACAAAATAAGGATTTGACCTTAGAAGATGCAGGAATGCTCCTCAGGATGGAAACCTTTTATCAAATGAAATACAAACACATGCGTACAACTGACATAGAAAAATATCTAGAGCTAGAAGTAAAATGCTTATGCAGCATGGAAAAGCAAACAGAAAAAAAAAAACATTTTGTCAATCAGTTACTATGTTACAATTACTTCAAGATGAAACATGTCGACAAAGCATGTAAAGAGGGAATTTTGAAATTTGAAAAATGCATTGCTGTTATAAACAATAATGAAGAATTACAGCAACTAGTCACCAATGCCCAGTCCGTATCATGGATCAATTTGCAAGGGGAGAGTTTCAACGCGTTCTTATTTACGGAAATAACTAAAGATTTGTTAAAAGAACTTTGTGACAAAAATAGTTGTGAATTGAGTATCTGCATTGGACGGGACTGTATTGTTACATCTTCTCTTGCCGTTGTAAATCTTTTAAAAAAGCAGAAGCAAATCAAATATACACAAATTACATTTGAAAATGATGACAAGATTTCTAACGGTACTGTATGTCGTGCCAAAGATGTAAATTGGGAGGAAGCCTTTTTAACATTACTAGGAATGAGGTGTCTCATATCGTTGAGTGTTAATCTCACATGGGTCCCTGAAATTACCTATGAAACTATTGGAAAAATACTGTACCAAAATGCTGACAAGTTGCTAGAATTCAATATGACCATGCCTTGTGCATGCATCGAAAGCATTTGTAAGGAAGTGGAAAAGGAAAAAAACTTTTTGCTGCTTACAACCTTAAAATTGCACCATATCTCTGAACATGAAGCCATCAGTTATTTTCTCCAAAAATGCAGTGAAATTAGATACCTTGAAATCAGTTACTGTACAATAGACATGAGCCGTGATATTCTAAATTTGAAGAAACTCAGAGAATTGCATATTCGTGGTAACGTTGGTAAAACAAATGATGCATATGTAAAACAGGAAGGCCTACTGATAAATTTACATGAAATTAAAAGCCTCGAAAAATTCACATGTTTTGACAATGTAAATGACAGTGACATAAAAACAATGACCTGCAAGAAACTTAAAAAACTCAGGGTTCTTGAAATCTGCAGCTCCAAAATAGGAGATGAAGGCATTAGGAGTCTGGGTAAAAATAATAAAATGTTACCTAAATTAGTAGAGCTTGAACTTCAAATTCCTGGTTCGCAAAAAGACGAGTGGCAGGTATTAGAGAAATTACTTCCATATCTAAAAAGCTTCGAAAATGTCAAAATGCTAGGCATTAAAGGCAATTATATGACTCAAGAAATGCGTTCAAAGATAAGGAAAGAATGTGAAAGATGTAAGATTGACTTGAGGGTAAGCTGTCACATAGTCTAACTGTTGTAGACATATTTGCTCTCAGACTAATTTGAGTTGCTACATCCCTCAAAGTAGCAGAATAAAACCAATAAGGACAGAAGAATTCCTCTTTGATGCCAAAATGTAGTACAATCATCTTATCCAGTTGACAACAGGAGGCATTAGCTCTAACATAGAACAATACCCACACCTGTATTAGTTTGGAATAATCAACAGGATCATTGTTCTCTGGAGACATGCTGTAATGACCCCCCCCCCCCCCTTAAACACACCCTCACACAGCACTGTGCTGGGCAAAATATTACCCAAAAGATCACAAAATCAATTTCGATAACTGTTGACTGAATTTTGAAAATCCAGTTCCAAGAAAATATGACAGGAATCCATTTTACATAATGATAAGTACAATAGAAAAAAAATGTCAACAAAGTTACTGGTCTTGTATGAAATGATAACAGAATTAAACACTGGCTACCCAACTTTGAATTGTCTGACTGTATATTAGAATTATGAAGTTCCCTGTTGATGTTGTATTGATTGCCATGGACCATATCCCCAAAAAACTCTTAAGACTTGTATAGGATCGTTTGTTGTAAAAAGAGCTAAAAATGTTTTGTGGTTATCTTTGGTATCAGGATGTTGCCATGGTATAGTTTTTACTTAGTATTGGAGATTATCATACACCATGATGAGATTGACAATCATATAAAGGTTTTATGTAAGACGTTGATATAAATTTCATCTGGAAATAAGAATCAAATGTTGTTTTGTGTAGAGCTTCACTCTAGTGGCTATAGTTCAGGCTTGGTTAGAGGATTATTTTACACCCAAAATCATGCAGCTTTAAAAAAATGTGAACAAAGTCACTATATAAAGTATATTTGATATTCATTTATCACCCATGGCATTGTGTACTATTGTAGATATGCCTTTCCATAATTGTCATATCTGTTAGAAAGCATAATATACATTATGAGACGAACTGTGATGATGGTGTGCAATAGTTCTCAAACAGTTTTAAAAAAGGGTTTCAATGGACCCTGCTACTGCTGTGATCAACTTCAACAAAAATAATATCAATAAGTATAAGGCATAATTATATACCATATTTGAATTAGTCAAAAATCACACAATGAATAACACAAGTCACAAAAATAAACATGGAATGTGCAGGATGTGTCAGAGCAGGGCTCATTGTTAATGTAAAAGCAACATAATGAAACAAAAGGCTATGCTCTGAATATTCTGTTTGTAATGTAAGCAATACTGTTTTAGTAAAATTGCATAAACAGTGCAAAAATAAGAGTCCTAAAACATCATGCTTGTAACATATTTTTATCAAGTCTTAGAAGTAAAGCATAATTATGAAACATTAATTTGAAATACTGTATTGTCTTATTCAATTACACTATGCAAGTGCCTGTGTCGTAGAGCAATAATTAGATTCTATCTAATTATTCATTTATCATGTATTCTGTACATTATCATATAGAAAGGTCATAACAGTTTAAGACACAGAGTAATAGTATTCTTATTATTAAGCTTTAAGACAACATAAACATTAATGTTCTAATCACTCATCGAATTACTCAACATGACACTGTATATTTCAAGTGAATGTAATAACTCAATTAATGTATATCTTTCACAGTTATAAGTAACGACACGTCTTTGTGTCACCAACTCACATATGAGTTGAGCTTGACAGATACAGGTATCGTTCTAATTGTATGACACAACTCAGCTCAGGTGGCAAAGCTAAATGAGCTGTGTGAAACAATCATGTCAAGTATTCATAATATCAATTGTATAACAGTATTCCTATATATATGGGAAGTTCCATTAATAAACTTCAGTCTATGTTTTGCAAACAAACAATGTGTTCGTTCCTAACTTTACTCAAGGAAAAGCTACCAGAAAATAGCTTTACAACAGTACTGCTGGTACTAGTAACCTTATTTAAAATCATGTATTTCTTGGAATCCTGTGTATTTACATCACACTTTTAATCAAATTTGAAGAGAGACCTTGTTCAAATCACATCAAACTCATAACTTATTGGTTTCAAATGATACAAATCAATTTGACCTTCTTGACATGTTTAGTGACCATGGAATTTTCTCATTAGTGGGTCATTTGCACAGCCCTTTCTAGTCAACTCCTGTAAGTCATTATAATTGTTTATCCAGTAATTAATTGTGAATATTCTTGTACTTCATTAATGTGTCAGACTTTCCCAGTGGGTCACTCCCACTACACTCATTAATACAGTGTTATAGTTATACATCATTAATTAAGATCAGTTTTTCACTTTAATCTTTGAATGTTTAGAAGATCTCTGTTCCCCGAGTCCATGTTGATTGACATTGCAGACTTTGGGGGTCTTCTTTCATTACCCTAGGGGGGCAAATAGTTAGTGGA
>JAVSBT010454100.1:0-23929 GCA_033118115.1 Pharyngocirrus eroticus
GTCGTTTGAAGCTCATCAACATAGACGATAAGACGTCCCAACTCATTGTAATACTTACGTCGCGTACACATCCATTGGGTACATGTGTAAAATAGTTTGAAATATATATATCCTAGCCTAGGGTCCAATTATAGAATAACACTTCCACAAGCATGAAACATTTCTCTTCCTCCCATCTATTTTTATCCTTTGCACAATGTTTCTCTGTTTTCTTATCATATTCATGGTCAGTTGCATATATAGTTTCCCCTTGAAAAGTATATTACTAATGCTGAATGGATACAATTTGCTTGTAATTGCTTCCAGAATATGAATGGGTATTGGTATAAAGCTATTCAAGGGTTTCACACCATTGCTGAGAAACCCAATTATCTCATGGGCTGGATAGCAGGAAAAGAGGCCAAAACCTTGGAATCTCTTCCAGACCAAACTGTGACAGATGTTTGTCATGAACTACTGCAACGCTTTCTTAACAAGTCAGATATTCCAAAGCCTAAAATGACCAGGTAATATACCTGCATAGTAAAGTCTAAAGAAGAACATTAAAATTTAAATAGAGGGGTGGTATTTGTGAACTGAAGTATATCAATGAAATAAACGTACTAATGGTGTAGAATTTTAAAATGCATAGTATAAATTGAGACCTGTGTTCACTTGCAAGCAAAAACTAGGTTTGACATACTTGATGACGACTTGATAGTTTTACCATAATTATTTAATTTTAGGTCATTTTGGGGTAGTGATCCAGAAGTTCTTGGTTCATATTCTTATCTTAAAGTGGGAAACCCTGTGGATATCCTTGATACCCTTGCAAAGCCTCTGCCAGGTCAAGAGGTAAGTTGGTTATCATTTTGCTTTTACTATGACTTTGTATACTCGCAAAAAGAAGTGAAAAAAATAAAGCAAATATAGATATTATGTTGTGACCCAGATTGAAATTACTTAAATATATGAAAATTTGCCTTCTTATTTCACTCCTATTAGATCTTTATGTATCAAGGGTGACAGGGGTGAAAATATAGAAAGACAACAATAAAGATAAAATGGGAAAGTATTGAATGAATTTCACCACTTATTTATGTGATTATTGCCTTTTCAGGACCCTCAACTGCTGTTTGCTGGTGAAGCAACCCACAGTTGCTATTTTTCTACAACACATGGTGCTCTGTTATCTGGCTCAAGAGAAGCTCAAAGACTTGTGAATTTCTACAAGAAATAGGTCACATAATAAAAATATATGTCAATACTATTTTTTTGAGAAATTATTCTATCTGCAAAGCTCATACAATTTTAAGAGTCACAAAAAAACATTGCCGATTATTATCTCCACAAAAAAACGATATATAAAAAATAGATACATCCTTGATTTGAAGAACAATATTTTGTTTTTGTCTGAGAAGTATTTAGAATTTTGTTCTTGAAAAAAAAATGGAACAGCTTGGTAAACTAAAGGTGTGTGTTTGAATATCGTTTTAGATGATGTACTAATTTTCAGTTAATTCTTTACAATGTAGGTTTAACCAATATGTGATGATTGTTATTTACGCGTACATGTCATATCTAGACATTGAGGTATTTGTTTGGTAATAGTTTCCTGTTAAGTTACTAAATATATATAAATCTTTATTGTCCCACCTCAGGGAAATTTTTCTTTTAGAATTACAGGAATTATTTATTTCTATTATATTTTGCATTATTGAGTCACAGGGTTGTATTATCATGATTATTTGCATATCTCAATTTAGAATTATTTGTGTTTTTAAAATAGTTTCCAGTTTAGGTACAAATGAAAATATTGTAAAGGCCAGTCCAAATTGATTAGTTGGTTGGTCAATGGATTTTTGCCAAAAAAATGGGTTGGTCAGTTGATTTTATTTATGTATCTCAATGTATACATATATTATTAGACTTCACTCAACCTTTAACATCAAAGCGACGGAAAGGAGTAACATTGAACACTATATTAGAAAAAATGTAATTATTTTATTATACAACTATATTTTATATCATATTCATATAATTTTACATAAAAAAAGAAAACCTACAGTGATTCAGGTACAATCTAGCTTTTGTCTTACATCTTACAGGGTATCAATATGGTATGGAAATGGAATGTACAATATCAATATGGAGTACGAAAAATACACAGATGATAATCTAAGAAAAATATACAGCAAAGTGAAACTTTGACAATATGCAAAACATAGATCTTATACAATTTCTTGATATTTTTTATTGTAACGTTTGTGTGCCAAAATATTTTATTTTATACATTCAACCCCATAAATTATTTTACAAATGGGAAATAGATGCCAGCATTCAAATATATTGAAATTACTTTATTCATTGAAAGATTCTAATCTACTGTAATGAAGCAACACAAGAAGTACAAAAAAAATTATCACAACTAATGCGATGCTATGCGAAGCAAGTTTGCACACATGCAGTAGTATAATGGCTCACAGCCATTTATTGCGCCTCCTTCTTTCAGAATCAATATTTTAATATTTCTGTTTTTAAATCATAAAATTGATCTTATTTTGTTCTACAGACTACAAATTGCCAAAGACTAGTTATGCCTTCTATGATAGCCTGGATATCAAGAACCGATGTTGTGGTGAGCAGGCTTGATGAACATGAACTAGTATTGAAGCTTCAACCAGGGATTCTGTGCCTTTCCATGCCATGTTCTGACAAATGACAATTTATATTTTTTTAGTCTTATCATGTACATGTATTATAAAACAACGTTGAAGAATAGTCCAGTGATTCTTACAATAAAACCTTTGACAGATATCGATCATGCTGGGAGTGATAATCTTCTTTTTTTTCAATTTCACCTCTGAATTGTTTTTAGCTGATCTTGTACATCATCCATCAAAAGTACACTACAATCATAGAAATAGAATACAATATAGACACTAAGAATCTTTCTGAGTTGTTTCAAAATTAAATTGTCTAAATTTTGATAAAATATAGATTCAACTTGATTTTAGGGGTTTGTTCCTACTTTACAAGGAACATTATTCATTTCCAAATCATGAATTTCACTTTATCATCAAGTAGTAAAAGGATAAATACCTCCTTTCAATAGCCTCAGACCTGAAAAATAAAATTAAAAAAAACATGATTATTGGATTATAGATTATAAAATGTCCCAAGAATAAACAAAATGTTCCAAGAAAAACTAAAAGATGTAAAATAGAAAGAAACTGTTGTGTTTTTGAATTGGTTTTGTAATTATGAAAAAACTCCCCAAAAATTATGTTCATCTTGTAAAGCAAATGTGTAGAATTACAAAGTTTAGTCAATGAAACAAAATGCCAACTCTGTGAAAGACTTTTGTGATGTGAAGATGGAAATTCAAAATTCTAATACTTACTGGAACTGGAGATGCGATGCTAGTAGGCCCATACGTTTTAAAGTTGTGGAAGAATTTTCAATGGCAGATTCTTGGTAAGCAAAATTTTTGGCCGCTTTTTCTAAAAGCTAATTAGAAGAAGTTTTAATCATGTTAAAAATTACATCTGATATGAGAGATATAGATGTGGGTCGATTGAAGGGCAATATTTTGAGACAAAGAGAACAATTAAAAATTCAAATCAATCCATTTAAAGTTTGTGTGTAGTCTACAGGAAATCTGTAGGGCAAATCATTAACACAGAGTATTGGGCAAAATATTATATAGTACATTACGTCATGTAGTAATATTTAAATATATACATATATCACTTGAAGCTTTTAAAGGCATAACTTGGAATAATGGCACTTGAAAAAAATGATATATGTTAATTTTTGCTTCTGAAATTTAGACTAATCATAATTTTGTCAACTTGTTTTGTGTACAAGTCAACTGTTTTAACTTTTACCTCATTTGACTTGGATCCTCTGATAATCTGTCTTGTCAAAGATGCTAAGTCATTCATATTACTGGCAACTTTTTCAGACAACCTAGATTTCGTTTCGTGATTCCAGCTATTTCCAGACGTCTTAGTCTGGATTTTACTACTCATCGTTGAAGTTGAACAGAGAATCCCAGAAAGGGACAAGATCTCTACTCTGACAGCTACTGTCGTAAACTAGCTCTGATAAGTCGTAATAGAAGAGTTTTTTTGTCATGATTGACAAAATATACCGTTTAAACTATTTTGGATAGTTCTGTTGATCCTACAGAACATATTGTGTATTATTCTGGCAATATGAAAATAATATAGCTGATCCCTTTTTGGTTGTATACAACGACAACATATAGTAAGACGGTTTACGTGTAAACAAGAGTGGAATACACAAGTCAGCACAAAAGGGATGGATATTGTGGTTTAGGAAAGACCAAAGGGTAGGTGTATCCATGTTTCGTTGCCAATGAATTGCAAAATGTTATTAGAAATAACGGGAACATGATAATTTGTTTTAGTCAGTCTAAATGTTTTTTTCTTGTCCTCTGTGATTAGTATAATATAGTGCTTGTGATAATGATTTGATGGTGAACCACAAAGTTTATGATTATCAAGGAACAGTTGTTCATGTTACCATTTTACAAGATACCAGATTTTTATGATATAATTTAGAATAATCGTGAAGTATATAAGTTGTCCATTTGAAAACACAATTAATGATTAAAGGCCAATAAAACCTCCATATTGATTCATATGAAGTTATTAAGACAAAAACCCATTTTTGTATATTGCTAATAGTAATAGGTATGAATATAGAATATAATGCTTCTCAATTCAACTTTTTCTGAAAGAGTGCTGACATGACCACATCAGCATAGACAATCCACTGGGCTTGAAATAGCTGAATCTGATTTACGAGTAAATCTGTCATTTAATTGTTGTAAAAGATATGATAGAATGGTTACAAGTCTGATAAGTTTCATTGTATTTATTATGCAATATTTCGCCAAAGCATCATCATCAAGATATAAGACGTGCACTAGAATAGTAACTTATTAAATTGCTTTTTTAGAGGCCTTGTAAGTCTACATCTTCAACTACACATCTTGTAATGGCGCCAAAAGCTGTTTTGGATGCTTCTCTTTTGGGGGAAATGTCCAAACATGTTGAGAAGTTGACAACCAGCGGACGCCCCATACTAGATGAAGATATTATGAAACAATTCAAGAAAATATGCAAGTAGGTACAAGCAACAACTGCTTTTTGATATAGGCTTATGGTGTTTAATTACCAACATTTCTTATGAAAATTGATGGATTTAGATTAATTAGAGGAAAGTGCTACACATCAAATATTTCTCTGAACAAGATATCATGACTGTCTTTTTGACCGTTTCTATCATAATTTGCACATTTTATTTCCATTTACCTGTCTGCTCATCCCTCTCCTCTCTCAATTAGTTTAATAAAGTGAGTTTTTGATTTACAGCTCTTTTTTATGGGTTTTCATTTTTCTTGCATTATTCTAACACTATAGTATAGAATCAATATGACTTAATTTTCAGAAAATCTGATGCCTATGTGACACATGCTTTTCATCTGATCCTGACACAGTTAGAACAATCTCATTCAGAGATAAGACTATCAGCTTTTCAAATGATGAATGAATTATTTCTAAGATCACACTGTATCCGAGAACAGATACTTAATGACTTCCAATATATCATGGAACTTACTATAGGTAAGGACTGCAAGATAATGTTAGCTTGGTGTCAGAGAATAAATTGGATGGATGAAGTAAAAAAATGTCTACCCAAAAGTATAGATAGTCATATATATCCTAAACAGTCTCTAATGACGTTGTGTTTTTATTATCACAGCTTTCAATTCAGTGTTATTGTTACATAATTATCTGTAAATTTTCATGATTAATTTCCTTTGAATTTGATTCTCAAAATATGGCATCAGGCCAAAAAGCTCCTTTCACTAATGGTCTGGTCAATGCATGTTTTTATTATTAGTTAGTATCATTGTTTTTGTTTATAGGGTTAGATCCTGAAAACCCTTTACCTCCACCAAGGTCAGTAGCAGACACACTGAAAGCAACAACCCTTCAAAGCATTCAGCAATGGCAAGATAAGTTTGGAAATGATTACAAGAAATTAAATCTTGGCTATATCTTCCTGAAGCAGTGCAAAAAGGTAAGTGCAGCAGAATAAATTCCATTAGTTAGAGTGTTTTCTACCTTGAATTATGCACTGATTCTATACATATCTTACTATTTGAAAAGATACATTGATATAAACCTATTTTGATCTGATCAAAATTAATTGTTTTGCTATTTTGTTCTGTGGTGATATTCATGAGAAACCATGATATTTATATATCTGTTGTTTCTAGGTTGCTTTTGATGACATGAGAGCAAGAACTCAAGCTGAACGCCGTGTAGCCGAAGAAAAACAAAAGAAACAAGAAATATTGAACCAAAAAAAGATTTCAAACCTTCTTACAGAAATGCAAGGTAAACTACAAAAAAATGTTATATTTTCAGCTTCTTATTGAGGAAAAAAGCTGATTTAGTTTCTCTCAATTTACCAGGGAAACCACTTGGAACTACATAATTATGATGTATGATATGATATAACCTTCATAGGAAAACAATTCTGGTGATTTTTTTTCATTTTAGATATGTCTTCCGATATAGAAGGATGTTTAACAGAGATTGAAAACTGTTTGTGTTTAGTGATGCCAGATCTGGACAGCTTTTTTATCAATGGTTTAGAATCCCCAATGCCAGAAATTGAAATGAATGCCAATGATTTGTTTTCATCTCCGGTAACAAACAGTATTGAATCAAATTCACAGAGCCAGGGGGAGGATACAAATGATAACAATTTGAAAGTAAAGTCTGATAGCCATAAGAGAAGAAAATCAGAAATAAGTAGACAGAGAATATCATCTGATTTAGTAATGAATGAATCAAATACTGAAAAGAAAAAGGGTATTTCAAGTTGTGAGAGTAGTAATACTGCTGATAAAAAAAAATCTAGTCAAGGAGCAGAAAAAACATGTAGTATAGAGAATTCAGATGAAAAAGATTCATCAAAACAATGTTTTAAAAGTTCTGAAGGAGGAGGAGGAACTGAGAAGGATATTAGAATAGGAAGTTGTAGTACATTGCAAAATGATATTGATTTGACAAATATTGTGATAAAACAAGAACCAGTGTCGCCTCCACCTTCACCACAACCTATAGGCAATGATACAAATGTGATGCCAAGTTTGTCAGATAATTTCACTGTTAAACAAGAATCAGTGTCTCCTCCCACATCCCCGCAACCTATGGACTCAAATAAAAATGCAATGCAAAATGTTCTTGACTTATGTACCATTAAACAAGAACCTGATTCCTTACGGCACTCTCCGAAACAAAATAAAAATAAAGGTGGCAACTCAAAGAATAGGATAAAAACTTCTTCAACAATTGTTAAAAAGGAACCCCAGTCAGAAAGATGTAGTAAAATGGTTGGACTTATGTCACCTCCTAGAGGACCAGCTCCAAAGAGAAAACGTTCTATAACGAGAGAGAGAACTGATTCTGTGCACAGCATAAGTAGTGAAGAATATGACTTTGAGTATGAGGATGAAGATGAAGAAATGGATCAAACAGAAGAAATAGAAGATGAAATGACAGCTGAACAGTTTTTACAGTGAGTTTATAATCTCAACCTGTAATAGCATGATTTTGTGGGTTCTTTCTTAAAGAGCTTTCCAAAGAGTTGAATTAGCATGACTTGTCTTTTTATAGAAGATTATCAGCTAGCGTCACGAGAGAAATGTAAGTCACAAACCAAATACCAGATTATATAGCTTTATTGCTATAAAAATTGCTGCATAAAGCTTGGCACCTGAATGAAACAGGGTTGTTGTCCAACAATTGTTTCATCAACAAATTGTGACGTCAGCTGAGATCCCTCTAAACTGCCATCTGTACAGTATACAGGTAATTCACTAATGTACTGTATATTTGATGTTGTTGCTATCTTATTGACCTAGGTCTCATGGCATTGGCTCACAGAATTTTTCCCTAGATATTGAAGTACCAACAGATACCATCAACATCCAGGAAACGGAAGACAACACAGACTTACTTCATAATCTCTGGGACTTGACATCACTCTTAGGAAAAACTTATGTTCCCAAAGTCAATGGATGGGTTCAGGTATGTAATAGGACATTCAGAATCCTATTTAATTTTTGAAAATCAAAAACGATATTACATTTCTACTTGATTCACACTATACGTATAGATCCTTTGTTGTACAATCTAATAGGCTACATTTACAGTATAGTGTTGTAACTAAGGATAGTTCTAAAAATTGTCACAGTTTTATGTATTTTTTCATTTTAGTCTTTGACTAAGCTTGGTGCCAAGCAGGAAAATGTAAAATCTGCTCTTAATCTAAAGGAAAAAATGGTGGCTGTAAAAGATAGAGTCTGCAAATTACAAATCCAGAGAGCAGCCAAAGAATCATCCACAACAAGAGAAAATGAAGCAGGTAGGTTTAAAGGCATGGCTATTGGATCATAACAAAGATTTTTTTCTGTTCTCCGTTTTCTCAATTTCAGATTTTTTGTGATGAGGTAAGGTAAGTTGAAATAGATATTCAATGTAAAAGCATTTGTGAAGTTTTTTAAGTGATTCTAAACACCGTAGAAGTAATGAACTGTATGGCCTGCTTAGTTTGTAATGTTTTGAGTTTGTTTAAACGTCTGTATTTAGTGATAGATGATCTGTGGTCTTTTGCAACAGGGGAAAGTGATTCTGATGACGATTTTGAAGAAGTCAAGGAAAAAGAAGGCTATGAGGAAACTGTTCCTGATATGGATGAAATAATGGGTTCACTAGGTGGGGAAAGTAATTCCCAAGGGAAAAAGACAACAAAGGCTAGCACGAGCAAAGATTGGGCCTTGCCAAGTACCAGTAAGGAAATGGTGCAAGACCCAACTACATGGGAATCAACAATAACAATGCTGAAGAAAAATCTTGAGGCAGATAAATTATCTAGGTAAATATCCAATAAGAGCAGCAGTTGGAGTTTTTATCTAAAGAAAGGCAGTACCAGTGTTTTCAGGACTTTGGTTCACCAGAATTTATGATTTTAAGTTTATATTTTTGATTGAGACCATTTTAATTGCAGCAACCACGAATCAAAAACATGATTTATAATTTGTTGTATTGATTCTTGCTTTTGGGCTTTTTTCATACCCTTAGCAGCAAAAGTAGCACAGTATCTTCAAGCTCTCAAGACAAAGGTTCTTCAAAATATCTAAACTCGAGAAGTCCCAAAATTGCTCCAAAAAACATTAAGAGAGAAAAAGAAATAGAAAAAGCACCAGTATTACCCTTTGGAACAGACTTGTATCACTGGGGAGAAAAGGCAGAGATACCACTCTTAGTGAGGTAAGTAGAATGAATTCACAGATAAATTAAAATGATTTAATTATAGTGTAACTTTATATTTGAAACCTATTCCCTTTTTTTCAAGATTGTAGCGGACATTTTGTAACTACAAAATAGAAATAAGTATCTTCTTTAGTCAATATTTTCAGCAGGTAGATTTATTTCATTTCAACTGTAGTACTTTTTTCCAAATCAAGAAATTGTACTTGAATTTTGTCTATATATTTTGTATCATATAATATACAATATTTCTCATATATTGACAATCTTTTAAAAGCAAAATTAGCCAAGCTCTTACAAAAATTAGTTTGAGGTAATCCATTTTTTTAGCTATATGACATTACTTTTGACTTTTCATGGTTGTTAAATACATTTTTCATTTGATTTCAAATTGATAACAGGTATGATTCTGAGCATCGATTCTGGTGTCCAAAAGATAATGATGATGTTGTTGATCAGGTAATTATATTTATTTGTTTGTTGTATCTACGTTTTAAGTGATGAGGCATAAACCCATAGAATTTCTATGATTATTCATTATATTATTCATTTATGTTTAAAACATTTCCGTGCCAAGTCCATGGAATCTAACATTCCTGACCCATTTTATTACAGAGTGCCCTGGATTCAATGAATGCAAGAATGATTAATTTTACAGGCCAATTTACTCCTGTCAAATGGAAATGCAGAGCTCCTTTGCCAAATGGCAAACTGTGTGAAAGAATGGATAGATACAAGGTATCTTTTTTTAAATTTAAACAAAACTTCTAGCCGAGAGAGAATAACATATGTTGTGAAAATACAAATATAAATAATGAATAACATGATGGTGGATAAATTGAACCACGTTTAATCAATATACAATATTAAACAAGAGAAGTTCACTGTCTTTTAAATTGTTGTAAGTATGTCTGAATATGAAAGCATGGTGCTTGTATTTAAAATAGAAATGATTTATATGAAGAAATTACATTGATTTCTTTCTTTCCAGTGTCCTTTCCATGGAAAGGTGGTTGGTAGAGATGAAACAGGTAAACCTACCAATCCTGCAGATGTGCAGAGAATTAAGGAAGAAGCAGCTGAGTCAGGAAAAGGTACATGTTATGTAGTTGATAGTCATAATCGATAGCAGTAGTTCAAGAATCCTCCCCCAGTCCCTTTCTCCACATTCAGCCTGGTGCTCTATCTTTCCTTACGTTTGTAGCTACAAATGCATTTCCTAATACTCCACAGTATTCATACCCATAAAAAGGAAATATTTCGTAGTCCTAGATTGACTTAAAATTAAAGATCATTTAAAAAATAAATAAAATTTAATACCCATATTCAGCGAGAAGAGTATAGTAAAAACATACTCAAAACTTTCTTAGGTGTATAATTTATAATGAAAAATTTGTCTAAAAGGCTCCTATTATTTCTATTCAGATCCAGTGCCTGACTGGCAAGATCCAGAATTCATAGCAGATATAGCTGCAGCAACAGGAGTTGACCTATCTAAACCCAAAAAAGGAAATAAAGGAAAGAAGAGAAAGTTTTCTGATTTGACAGATATCAAGAAAGTTGAAAATACTTCAAGGACTCGGCTTGAGAAAAAAATTCTTAGCAAGTAAGTGTAATTATTATGCTGCTCTGTGAAATGTCTTGTCATTGTAAACTAAAATGGAATATGTAATCATATCAACAGTGTAACTAGTAATATGGAAAGGTCTATGCACAAATTAAATCACCCAATATTAATAATTATGCTATATAGTTTATTTGATTTATGATTTCTTTATTGACTTTATTCATAAATGTTTCATTACAGAGCTGCCCTGAAAAGAGTCAATACTGCTTTGGACCAAATGAACTCCAAGAAATTAAATGACAAATTTGGAAACAATTTCAACTATTCTTTTACCAAATAATAACCATTTCAAAGCAATTAAACAAATCTGCTACCAAAAAAATTTCTCCTAAGGAACCATATTTCTGAATTCACTTGTATTCATACATCGATGTCACCTGTAGGATTTTGTGAACATGTTACAAATGAAAGAACATGTACTACAATGTATATGTAATATACCAAACAGAATATTTATTTGTGAAGCATTATGAATGTTAATATTTTATCTATGAACTCCATGGTCAGGGAGTAAATTTATTTTAGAATATGCAAACTCTAGTCAATTAAATGAATTGGTGTAATTGTGTTCTCAAATCTTTACATTAATAAAAATCTGTAAATATTGAGAATCTAAAGTGTAATTGGAGAGACAAGAAGAATTAAGTACCTGTGGAACTGTGTACATTTCATTGGATGAATATACCTGACTCTGTTCATTAAAAAAATAATCTAAATTATTGGTCTAAGTTTGTTAAATGCAATTCCTATTTTGCAATGTTATGAATGTTAAAGAAATCAAAAAGACTTTTTCACAAATATATAGCATTTGTGACACTTGGATGTATAAAATAATCTCTATAGTACATGTAATTCTTATTGACTTGAGTTGCATTTATAGTACAATATCAAATACAAAATTATTGAATTTGAAAACTAGTTCTTTTGAAGCTCATTAAAGTTATATTGTTCATTGTAAGTTTATGTTCATGATTAATGTCTCAGGAATAAATCTTGTTATTTTCAATGATGTACTATGTCAGTATTATTATTAATAGTTATGCAGGTTTTTTTTATGATAGAAGTTTTATGCTATATTTACAAGGGAATTCATTTACTATATGTATAACAATACCTCATTTATTCTAATAAAAAAACCACTTAAGCAATTTTACAAAGTTTTTTTTATTTCAAAAAAGAGTAAAATCTATGTTATAGAAAACAATTTTTCTATCAAGAAAAAAATATGTAAAAATATTTATAAGACTATAGATATAAGGCACTGGTCATGCTTATCCCTAAAGCGCTTCTATAATTGAATGAGTCACCAAAATGGAATGATCCAGAAAACTCTTGCATCTTATACAATAACCAACAAAATAATAGTACACTACTGAGATGAACCTCAGAAACATGTTTGTAAATTACATGTAAAACAAATATTTTATATAAATGAAAATAATGCATAGGGAAAAAAGGTATCTACAACATATAAGATTACCTCTTAGTTCTATATGATATTATTATTATCCTTTTGCTTTGAACATTAATATCAATCTCCTCCAGCAAATTTGTCAATTAAACATTCTTTCTGTAATCCAACCAAACTCCTTACTTTATCAGTGTCTGTTATTTTGACAGTAAATTCAGGTGGACTAAGTGCTGCACCCATTGATATTCCTGCATTTCTGAATTGCATATCAGAATTGGAAGAACTGCGAGCAGAGGCATGAAATTCTATAGCTTTGCTCTCATCCAATATTCTCTGTAAATTATTCTGGTTGATTCCCCCACCTGGTACAACTATAATTCTTCCATTGGCCTGCAAAAAAGGATAAAGGTTTGCATCTTAAACAAATATCTTCATCATCATTGCATTCTAGATCTCAAGACAGCTTAGTTCCATCCAGGAAAAATAAACTAGGTGTCTAGAATGCTACAAATAATATGAATTTCTAAATAATTCAACATTTAAAATTTGGTTGAGTTCATTTTTACCTTGTCAAAGTAAAATAAAAATAGTTGAGTTTCTTGAAAACTAGAATTTTTACTTATGCAACCTATGGATAAATAATCAAAGAAAAGCCATATGTAATTACTAGTAACTTGTACATCCATATCAGAATAAGTTTCTATTGTATTCTCAATTATACTGCTTTGTAAAATATGCTCATTTGTGTATAATAACCTGTTTGACCATCTGTGAAATGATTGGTAAGCCCTCTAATGCAGAACTGGACCCTCCACTAGTCAATACTCTTTGGAAACCAATTCTAATCACTTGTTCCATAGCAAGAGAGATATTGACAGTCATATCTATGGCTGAATTATTTGGAAAGAACAAAGAAGATGTCATTCAATGCACTATACAATTTGATTTTAAATTAAAACATTCTTAAGGAGGATAATAACTAATGCGTCGACTTGCTGATATCCTCCAAAATACTTTAGTACATTGACATTTTGAATCACAATGAAATCTAGTGATATCCTTTTTGAGATACTGGTAGCTGACACAAAATAATATTAAATTGATATTTTGACTTACCTCTGTGAAATGTAACTGATAAAGGTTTTGCTGCTTCTGAAATGAAGAAAAGAGTATTCCGATTCTAGCATCACTCATAGATATGTAAAAGCAACATAATACATATGTTTATGTGTCACCATTCTAAAAAAATCCTCACCAGGATATGATAAAAGATTGATTTTGATACAGAAACTATTTATCAACACAGGATCTACACAAGAATTAAAAAACACTCCATATTACACTAACAATATATTATTGCAACTTGCCAATGAGCTCGGTGCATCTTGAGATATCTACACATCCATTGCTGAAACATAAATAATTTTTCATTCACACCAGATTATCATATAATTTGGTTTTAAGAATCTTTGACATCTACTGCCATATCCTACAAATATAAGTACTTACATATTTTAGAATAAGGTTACAGATATCAGATAAACATCAACATAATAGTCTTCTCTCCTTTATATAAATTAACGCCTCGAATTCAAAGTTTAAATGTTACCTTAGTAAAATTCCAAAAACAATGCCATCAGCTCCAGCATCCTTCAACAGTTTGACATCAGATTTCATCACTTCAAATTCATGATCTGTGTATAGAAAATCTCCTCCTCTTGGCCTTATCATTGCAAATACTGGAATCCTTACTAACTGTTTGATTACAATGAGCATTCCTATCAGAGTATTAAAACATGGAATTATATCTTTAAATCCCATACATTTATAAAAGAAATGTTTATGTCTTAGAAGAAAATATGATATTTATCATAAGATGCATGTGTCAAAAACAAGCAACTAAAAAAAGCAAAAACTCATATCCGTATTAGGGTTTGGGGAATTTTACTTCTGGGTAAATAAAATCCATTTTATGTCACACCCCTTACTTTACCTGTAGATGGTGTTGTTCCCCCTTCCATTAAATTTGCACACAGCTCAACTCTTTTGGCACCTATTTTCAAGAAAAATAAATAAAGTTACAATTCAATGGGAATTGAAACACACCAAACTATTAATAGATTTTAGACGAATTATCTAATATGTAATTTTGATGAATTGTTCATAAATATTAATCAATAATAGATATAGATTAAAAAAAGATTTCAGACAAAGAAGTTGAAAATTCACTCATCTTTTCTAACCAATCAAATTTTAATTAATATTTATGAACTATAGTGTGACTGATATTATATGATAATTCATGATATATCTGCTAATTCTACAAAAACATTCAATACACAACTTTTCAAAATAAGCTGAGGGATATGTCAATACACATCCCTAGACTAGTGAGTGACCTAGAGCCTCCACACAAAAACAAAACTTACCACCTCTTTCAGCATTTACTGCTGACTCAACCGAATCTATACACACTTCCATGTCAATATCAGTGACAAAAGTTCTCAAAATAATGTTTCCTCGATTCTTTGAACTTAAAATCTCTTTAAAAATACACCTTTCTATCACTCAGCTTGCCACTGCTGGAGTCACGCTGCTGTCAACAACAGGGGACTTTCCCCTAATACAGGATGTGAAATCCCACAGCCTCGTTTTCACAAACTTATATAAACCATGCTGATAGGTTTGTGTAACAACTATCATAACATTTGATGACATTTCTATGACAGGATATTAACACGAACTATAAAAATGCTTTCTGCTTATTTATTGCAAACTGCAAGAAATAAGTTGAGTTCGACTACAGGTTTTTCCAAGAGTTTTTCAAGTTTGAAGTATTCAAGAGAGGTAAATTATTTCAACCAGATTTTTTCTTGGTAGTCTGAAATGGATTGTGTATTTTATAAAGGCCTTTAGTTTAGTGAATGGAAGGGCACTCTTGTCACGTTCTTGTGTAATTATAGTATTCAACATTTTCTGATGACCTTCAAAGTCATTAAAATGGATGTGAGCAAGATATTAATCATGTTGCCTGTGAATTCTGTAATTTGATAAGTATTTTTCTTGTCCTTTTTGTAAATTGTTAGGTGTTTTCCAGAAGTTCCCCTCACTCACAGAAAGCATCACCTCAAAGTTTGATTCAGACTAGAGGTCTCTCTTTTCAAGCCCAGAAAGCCTTCAGTTATGCAAAGCTATGGACAAGAAAGGTGAGTGGAAATGATTACTTCTTGATCTAAATTAGAAGGACTTCAATAGAGAAGCATACCATTTTTGACATGTAATGTCTTAAATAACATGTAATCCTCTTTGTTACAAGGTTGAGCCACATAAACTTTTTAATGCAAGGAGAACAACCACAGCTGTAGGACAAACTGCAGTGAGAACTGCCTTTCCAGACATTACTCCACAAGCACAAAAAATTGTTGGAACATGGCTCCTGGGCTGTTCTGGGATGGTGTTTGGGGCTGTTATCATTGGAGGGTTAACAAGGTAAAGATCACACCAAGATTTGCACATTTATATGAGAAGACCCAAATGGCAATCTTGATTAACTTACTATGAGATCAGAAATTCTCACTAAACTGCCAATTTAGGGGTCAAAAGTAAAATATTATACCACTACCTGTTGGATAAAAATCCATTGCCCCATACTCAAAATCCACTCTCCCATATTTTGGAATCCACTATTTGAGTCCATTTCAACCATATTAATTCCTGATTAACCTGAAAATTAGGAGCAAAAATCCTAATGTTTTCTCCTGCAATAAACTAAATATATTGACAGTATCTTCCTGAGTTTTGTATTGATATATGATAATGGCCTTCATTCATAGTATGTTGATCTTTTGTTGGACTAAACTAACTGATCTACGTAGATAAATTGTTGATATTTTCTTTATTTGAAAGATTGACAGAGTCTGGACTTTCAATGACAAATTGGCATTTAATCAAAGGAATGAAACCACCAAGCACTGAAGAAGAGTGGGAAAAAGAATTTGAAAGATATAAGTCATACCCAGAATACAAATAGTAAGTGTGTGGATTTTTTGTTGCTAAGAGTCCCATTTTCTTGAAAAGAGCTTATAAAGTTTACCCATGTTAAGGCGTTTTTTAGTAGTGCTTGGTAAACAGTGATTTTAGCCTATTTTGGACATGCTGAATCCAAAAATGTTGTTTACCAAGCTCTATTTCCATGTTAAAGGTGTCAAATAAGAGAAAAACAAAATGGCCTCCTCTTTACAATTAAATAATCATAAAAAAAATCTAAGAGTATTACAAACATCATTGAATTCTCTTTTCAAAGATTTTCAGGCCTAATTGATAAATATTTGAAAATTAAATTTGTGGCTGGCCTAAAGTCACTGACATTATGTGATCAAATGAAACCCCTTCTCTGTCTATTAACAAATTATCTAAGACTTCTCATCTTGAATTCTATCGCCAAAGACCTAAAATGGCCATTTTATCAATAATTAAACATACCCCCCCTCCCAGCCTTCCCAAGGACAAACATTAGTCATAAATTACCTGTGTGCACTAGTCCAGTGTGCAAAGACAAACCAACTGAAGTGCACCAAATAACTTTTATTGTTCATGCAGATTGACTCCCTTATTTGTGGATAAAACTGTGTTAAATCAGAAGGAGACTTTCATATTTGTTTGATGATGCATTAGATAAGTAATAATGATCTGTCAGGACATGTGAGACTTAACAGGGGCAAGAATTGGTGACAGTACAGTGCCTGGGTGATGAATATACACAGAATGAGTAACAAAATCATTGTCTGAGAAAGGATGATAGGTGGTGTAGATCATTTTTTTGTCTCCTTCCATTAATTTGTTCTTATTCTTGCCCTTTCTAATCCCTTCTTTAGCTTGGAAAGAGAGCTAACACTGAAACAATTTAAGTTTATTTTCTTCATGGAATGGTTTCATCGAATGTGGGGTAGATCTATTGGCCTAATGTTTGCTTTACCAGCAGCTTACTTCTGGAAAAAAGGATACCTTGCAAAAGCCATGAAACCAAGGGTTCTTGTCTATGGATCACTGTTATTATTCCAGGTAAATAGGGATACAGTGTATTAAATAATCATTTTCAATTGAGAGAAACCTCCATAAAAAATATTGAGACAGTTGATTATGTTTGATAAATTGAGAAGTAAAACAATTTCATGATTAAATTCTGTTTGGGTTTTTCAAAGTTAATGTGAATATTCTAGCATTTTTTTACCTAGGCAGTTAAGAGTAATAGCAATATATTGTTGCAGAGTTATTTGTTGTTTTGTAAAAGATATTCATATATGGAAAGATCATATAAAAATGGAACGAATAAGATTTTTTGACACTTTATTTATAGAATTGGTTTTGCCTTTATCAACATTTTTTACCTACTTTCAGGGCTTGCTTGGTTGGTACATGGTCAAGAGTGGATTGCAAGAACAACCAGAATCAAATATGACCCCAAGAGTCAGTCAGTATAGACTGGCGTCTCATTTAGGATCAGCATTTGTCTTGTATACTCTTTTGCTGTGGTCTTCATTAACACATCTTCTACCAGACAACCAAGTGAGTAACACAGTGCTTTCATTGTTAGTTCAAATAACTCAAATTGAAAATATATTGAGAGAAAGAATTCTGCCTACTCTAGTCAAATTTATAAACTGTTACATGGAAACAAATCTTCCATAGATGTGTAAAAATAATTCATATCATGAACCAGAAAGGAGAGAAAAACTACATTATTTGGTATGTTGCAATTCTTTCAGGCTGCCTTGATGCAAGGAGCTACCAATATGAAACGGTTAAACCTTCTTAGGAAGGTAGCACACGGCAGCATGGCAATGGTGTTTTTTACAGCTCTATCAGGTATGATAGTGCTGTCCTATCTTACAAAGATTTATCAAGTTGTTTTGGAAATTAATCTTTATAAGGTCTATATTCTTGAACACAGGCGCAGATTATTTATAAAGCTTCATCTTGCTATGCATATTGAAAAAAAAATTAAATATAAAACTTCACTCTTTAATGAAACGTGATATGAAAGTTTTCAATTTTGTTTTCAAGTTTTAAAATTTGTAGCTGATTTTAGATAGAACCAAGAGATTGATTTGTCTTTTGAAATAGAATTCATGTCTTGGTGTTACTCTCAATCTTGTAGGGGCATTTGTTGCTGGTCTTGATGCAGGCCTGACTTACAACACATGGCCTAAAATGGCCGACAGATGGATTCCATCAGATCTCCTTGCCATCAGCCCCAAATGGAAAAATATTTTTGAAAATACCACAACTGTACAATTTAATCATAGACATTTGGTAAGATTCATTTTGTATTTTTCTACATGGGATTTGACCATTGGGCATTTTAGTTTGAATAAAACATCTTGAGAATATATCTACTTCTCAGACCAAGCACAACTAGATGGGTGAAATATACCCACTCACACATGATATGGATATGACTTGGAAAGGGAAAGCTTGTGCTTAGTCCATGGACTATATCATGCAGATGTGTTTCTTTGTTGAATTTTAGTATTTAATTTAAATGCTACATCACTTGTAAATGTCAGGATGGAATTTGTAATGTCACAACTGCATTTCTTAAACTCTGTCAAATTTAGAAGAGCATTGGTATATAGTTTAGTAAGTTATGTAAAAAAATAGATAATGAGCTGCATCTTATCAAATTTGTAGGGTGAATTGACCGGTTGCTTGGTAATAGGTGCATGGGCTTTGAGTAAAGGCATCAACCTTCCACCAAGAGCCAGACTTGCTGCAAATGCATTATTAGGAATGGCAGTTGTACAGGTAAATCCTTTTGATAAAAGAAATTCTAGGTTTTTCGATGTGTATGGTGAATACAAGAGCCATCAAAGTTTTCATTATGATCATAGATGCTAAAGTTCTTGAAAGTTGTAATCTTTTTGTTTAGTTATTGAAAAATGTAGGTGTTTTGACTTCCATGATTGATATTTTAATAATTAATTTCATAATGATATTTAGCTTATGCTTTGAAATTTTTATTTTCTATATTTTTCTATATTTCTCTGTTTCAGATAACTCTTGGTGTTACCACACTACTGTCATATGTACCCACACATTTAGCTGCAACCCATCAAAGTGGATCACTTGTTTTGTTGAGCTTTGCATTATGGCTTACACATGAATTGAAAAGATTACCAAAATAAGCACTGACATTTTGTAAAAATCCATATAATGTAAATAGAATGTTTTATACTTATGTGATGAGAAAGTGTGTTTTGCATGGAAAAAGATAACAGCACTCCCCAGAAATTATCTACCATGGTTTTGTAAAGTCATATTTGTGTGATATTATTGTAAAATAAATTTAAGAAATTGTTCATAAGTTGAAGTGCAAGAATGACCAGTTGCATCTGGCTAAATTCAGCTGAAAGAAAGTTCTGAAGGAGAATTTAGGTCAAAATATTTGATTATCTATATTGGAAAATGTCATGACAATTTTCATGTCTACAGACAAACTCTGCAGAAGAAGTTTTGCATCAGAGTTGTGTTAATTCAAATTATGATTTCAGAAACTAATTTATCATGTACGGTTTAGTAGGCTTCCAATAAATGATTAAGGTTACATAATATATTCAAAAAAGGGGAATTCATTAGGATATATAATTCCTGTAGGTCAGGGGCCACCTAAGTCATTGTGGGCCAAAATTCTGTTACTTGATGTCCAGTGTGGGACAGTGGATTTTTTTCTTATATTTAAATATCGAGGAAGTCTACTAGAATAAGTGAAGGATGGTGGCTTCTAAACTATGATCCAATGGATAGTGATTGAGGATCAAGAGTTCCAACAGATCTGGGAGGAAAAATGGAAAATGGATCTTTTGGTTTATATTCTATTGGTATTACAAGTGTCTTTTTACATGAACTACTAGGTTCTTGGAAGTAATGAGTATCATTGCCTCATAATTCAAGATTATAACTGGTATGCTTGTGCAGTTGATTTTTTCATTTATTCCAGGTCCAAAACAATTAACAATACATTACAATGATTGACTTAAAGCTTCAAGTCTTCTTCAGGTATGATTGAATTATGATAACACTTTTTAATTATTTATATAATCTTTAAGACTTAAATAATTATTATTCATTGTCTTAGTTGTGGAATAACTGAAAAACCAACTACACAAGTATAGTCTACCAAACCATATGAAATTGATTCAAGAAATTAGAAATGAAATGTTTTTAATAGTTCATTTTGAAAATAGCTTTATCCTACCGTAGCCTGTATTACCATAATTACTCAAGCTTTTAAATACCAAGTTTTGAAGGGGACATTTGTAATAAATTGGTCAGAAGAATTTGCAGAAAATCTCATTTTATGTACCTTTAGTCGTTGTAAAAGAAAATGCTTGTATTGCATTGTTTTATGACATGAACCAATTACTTCCAAAAAATAAAAGAACGAAAAAGTATGTAACACTTTTGTGAAAGTTTTTCTTTTCATAAACTCTACTGATCATGATATCAAGTAGTTGATTTCTTCAAACAAGGGAAGACTAGTATTCAAATAATTACATCATTTGAAATTATAACAAAATTGCCCTTATTTTAGCAGATTAGTAAATATTAGATATTTAATTTTAGAATCGATACCCTTTAACTTGAGGTGATGATATGAGGGCTCATAACAAATGTGTATAAGTATGCTCTGTGGAAGCCCACATATATTCTATGAATTAAATTCAAATCAATAATTCTATGTTGTAGACAAAAAAAGCTGCAGGCAGCATTCAAAGCATACTTGGCAACTTCAGACATCGCACTTCTGTCAAATTGATGAATATATCTATTCATACCCTAGAAACCAATAACTTCTGTTTGAATAAGCCAAATGCAACTTTTCAGTGACCTGTTTGCTTCTGGAAATCTTTTGTATCACTTCCAATAACAAATGTGATTAACTATTGGAGTACTGATGTGGTTATCTATTATCTGACCTGGAAACAAAGAGACACCAACATGTAATTTAGCTGTTCTATACAAAAGATTGGGTTGATATCACATTAAAATAATTTTCGAGATGAAGTTTTACCAGATTGCGTGGACAGTGTTAGCACTTTTCTTACTTTCTCTTAATGTCAATGGACGTTCAGGTAAGTCAAAATCATAAAGAAATGCTGTCCACCCTTACTCTCAACCCAAACATCTGGAAGTCTTTTTCCTATACTACATGGGTTAAAGTAGCTCACAGTGAGCCAGCCAGCTTGGGTTGAGAGTAAGGGTGTGTCATAATAATTGGAAATGTAGCAATTTAGAAGTCAATTATTCCTGAATTTTGGAATATCAGTAAATTTTATGAATATAAAAGATTGCATTAGAGCAGTGGGCTAACACTGCTTTGTGCCTTTGAGCACCTAAACTATATTCTTTGAAACCCAGTGACTAACCCAAAAATGATTTACTTGAAACTGCCCTGATTTGAATTAGGGACCTTCTACATATATGCATAGAATGCCAGCTGGACAATTCAAGCTGACACTCTACCCAGTCAGCCATTAAAGCTTATATATTGTTGATTTTAAAATTGTGTTGACAAAGAAATCAAAATTATATTCTTAGGGGTAAACATAAGATATTTTCCCACTGTCTCTTAGGGACCTGTTGTACTAATATCTACCATCACCTATCCCATAGTCTAGCCTATTTACAGTAATAGCATTTTCTGTATCAATACCTGGGACAGTATGATAAAAAAAAATCACTGTCCAGTATAGGCCAACAGCAGTCATGATCTAGTGGCCTGTATGGATCATCTTGTGGCCCAGGACTTACAGGAATACCCATATAATTTGTTATCCCTAATATTTCAAAACTATTGTTTGAATTAATTATTGGTAATGAACAGTAGAAATGAATGAACTTTTGACTTGTGAAACATTTCGCTTACAACAATAGCTTTTAAGTACTGTAGTCTTCATCAGTCAATTATGAATGTTGAATTGACTGTTCACCAGCAAGTTCAATTAGTTATTGATGTATAAAAACTGGTTAGATGAATCTACATAATTCAGTAGAAATGAATATATACAGTCACTCTGTTTAAATCATTTTTTATAATGTAATCATATTGATCGAAACAACCTATTTCTAAAGTAGACACCTGTGAATGAAGGAAAAACTTTTGTATTGTGAACTTGGCAGAGCAGACATGTAAGCTTGCTGTACATCATTAAAATATTGTATCTGCTTTTTGATAAATCATAGAAATGAGATGTTACTATAACATATTGCGGCCTATATATATGTGCATTGTTTTACCTTTTGTTTGTTTTTTCAGTTCCAGATGATGCCAATGAAACAAAACGATATAGACATCAGAAATCTGTTCAATTCAAGTGAGATTGAATTTCATTTAGTTTATCATTTCAAATGTACTTGTACATATTTTTTTTATGTAATATATATGTACATGTATAGAACAAACATGTCATAATTATGTTGATAAGGGTTATATAGATAGATTGGAATTTGACAATAGCATATGCTAATTGATATTATGATCTGCTATAAATCATTGTTAATGTATTATCCTTAAAAGACCTGATTAAAATTATATTATTATACATTATTTATATTTTTTAGTTCAATTTCCTAAGGCTCTACCAAAAAGCCTGACCATCTTTCTGTACACTCTTAGAAAAACACAGTGCTGTTATGTGGTTCTAGTGATATTATTAGTGAAAAACAGCAATACTAAATAGTGATGTATAGGTACCACTTAATCTAGTGCTGATTCCATTTTGCCACTAAATATCACTAGTTCCACAAAGCTATACAGTTTTTGAAAGTGTATGCTGTATGGATTCAATATATTCTATTTCATGGATATTGGATATGCTTTTTTTTTCTTCTTGTAACAGATGCATTGGACAGGGACTTGAATGTATCGACCAAACTACAGGGGAATATCTAGGACCTTGTTGCTTTGGTGCTGTCTGTGATAGAGATAAAGGCTATTGTGCTCATTGCAATGTTTCTGATCAAGTGTGTTCATTGTTGATAGACTGTTGTCCTGGTTACGCATGTAAAATGGTTGAATTTGGAAAGTATCATTGTCAGGTGTCAGATGAGTTGTGATTTGATGAGCAGCCAATTTTACCATCTTCAAACTGCTGATTTGTAGAAACAAATTGTATCTTTCAATCTACTTTTATAGACTACCATAAACAAATAACCAATGAAGTTGTATTCAAGTCCATCATCTTACTAAGAATTAAGAATTGGGGCAACTTGAACCAGACTTGTATAGGAATCGTCACAGAATACCAATATTTTTCACAATGATGAAATATGATTTAGAAATAAAACAACCAAGAACAGTGCACAAAGTACAATACATGTATATTGAATCTTGTGTAATATATATACATGTATTAAGGCATTCTCGTGCACCAGAGGTCACATTCTCAGACTTTCAGACGTTCATAATACCTCTGGTTTCTCAGGGCACTTTTCTTCGGACAGCCTTATATGGCAGAGCACCTTGCAGGCAGT